>OZ023207.1:34464291-34614291 GCA_963995525.1 Escarpia spicata | reverse complement strand
AGTTTTTTTGCCTGGTATCGCCTTTCGTGCTGATCTAATTGTTTTTAAACAGTTGGTACAAGTGCATGATGTAATTGAGTAATTAACGTATGTTGGACCTTTTAATGATAACAATACGCTATCCATACCATTTTGCCCCGCCTGGCGCCTCAAGAATATAAACACTTATTGTTCATCATCGTCCAGAATTTGTTTTTTGTTGACTAGAGCACACTACCGAAACAGGTTGGTGATGTCACTTGGCATAACATTTCCCATTCTTTATATCCCGCCTTACCTATTTGAACCAACCTCGCTCTGGTGTCTTTAACAAGGGAAACTCTTCTCCCTCGTGTGTTCTTTACCTTCTCTACGTACCACTCGTTATCCTGCTTTACAGCATTTAAGCCGTCGTCCATGTGCATCACTTACTTTTGCGTATTTGATTATCTTTTATATTTTATGTGGGGTGAACAGTGGCAGGAGCATCAGTAAAATCGCTTCATGTGACATCAGTGATGGTTATATCATTAGGGGTGGCTGTGTTGTCAGTTGTGGCTGTGCCAGCAGTAGCGATATGATCCTTTAGCATTACGATGTGTGTTGCTCTCCTGCCCGGACGTATGAGCTGGAACATCGTTGGCGTAGCGACATCCTCACAATCAAGGTGTGGCATATGCAAATTCACGCTTTTATTGCTAACCGACCTTATAACATTTCACCGAACCGTGTGTCACCATATGTGTTTACGACTGGCCACGCCTCCACGGGAACCACATACGTCACCGGAACGGCTTAGTCAAGTCAATGCTGCTCGCATATTGGTTGCTTTATGGGCACGCCTCTGCGTCATCGGGAAGATGGTAGCCTACATGATATTGGATATTTCATTAGAATCTTCCAATTTAAGACTACATTATGTGTAAGCCACAGACGTGAAAATTTTGATTATAGTTGCAAATGATTAATTTGTATTAACTCTTTTAGGTGAATACCACCAAAAAGTTCGCTTTTTTCCATTTAAGGTGGCTGCATCGGCTATTATATGCTTTATTGAATTAATCATTTCTAATATCAGTTTTGAAGATAAGCTAACCATTTTTTCTCAGAATTTGCCTCAGATACTAAACAATACACTAGACTAAAAATAATTGATTTGTTATGTTGTTTAGAGATATTTAAATGTGTTTAAAGACAATTAAAAAATATGTCAAAAATCACCTTAAAATGGCATTTTATTTCATTTTGAGAAACTCCCCAAAAGAAAAATTTGTATGGGTGTAAGTCAAACGTTATTGACATTGGTACGGGTGTTTTTGGTAAACAAATGCATATTAAGTTTGATACAGCTTCCTAAACATTTTGCTAAAATGTTGAAAGAGAGCACAAATCCGTACTGCATTTTTGGTACGACCCTTTCACCAAACATAAATCCATCCCGTTCAATTTTGGGTAAACACAAGTCAATTTCATATGCCAAGTTATGGCTTTGTAAGAATTGTAGTTTTTATACAAAACTATGGCTGTAGGTGGAAATGCAAACAAAACAGCCAGTCCCTTGAAACGTTCTTGTCAATTGTCAGTTTGATTGACTATTTATTTACAAATCGACTGCCTCTTGATGCCAGCAGATCATGTTTCATTGGCTTGGGCACATCTGCCCCAAGGACCGCAATTCCAGTTGGGACAGTGATTCCTGACTGTTTCAGATTTCTCACAAAGACATAATTCACTCTTTTCATGGGCTTTTGGGTTTGCATGTAAATCTGCTGCTGTGTTTGGTCGTTCGCAGCACCCACTGCTTGCGCCTTCTTGACCAGACATCCGCAACGTTAACAGGGTTGTCTGCGCTAGGGCTTGGCCAGAACTTCCATACCAGAGCAGACAGTATGAGCCGTGCTTTCGTCCCTATAATAAACAGGACATAGAATATTGTAATAAAAGTCTTACCAACAAAAAGCAACAGACCCATCAGCATCTATATCTTGTTAGTAAGCTGCTGTGAATTACTTTCCTTACGACTGGTCGGCTTTCAGTGAACTTTGAAACGCCATTTTCCAAATGACAATAATGTATAAATATGTCTTCTATAATTGCACTCGGTAATCGTGTTTAAAAATGTTGACTGTTTGAATCATACTCAAATGGCCAAGTTTTCATAATCAGACATTAAAAAAATGATGTTGATCCTTACAAACAAGGCATCCCATTATGACAGTCCTCCACAGTTGCATTTATCATCACTCGTTTTTTTCATGTATCTTATATATGGTATAAACAGTGACTGTATTTTGTTATCGTTACTATTACATGGATAATTTATTACACTAAAATTAGTGAATACAGTTGTGAAGTATTCACGCCATCTCTGTGACATAGTTAACACCTGACAGTCCTGTCCATTCAACCACCATCCTCCTCTAGGAAGTATTCAGCTCCATACAGCATATACTACGAAAATAGTATCACTGTCAGGTACTCATTTATTTATCCGAGTGAACTGGAGCAATGTGGAGTGAGCAAAACTCCACTAGCTTTGAAATGGCAGAGACTTAAAAGATTCTGATGATCTAACCACTATGTTACCATGCCACAATACGTTAGTGGTGCTATTATTACAATGACTGAGGTCGATTTTTTACAACTAAATACCTATTGCAACGTATGACTTCTGTCCTACCTTCATAGAAGAAGTGCTGTCTTTTGGAGCAGTACTTGAGCAGGTAACTCTGTGGCACTAATTTGTCAGGTGGGGAAGAGCTGGCAGAACATGTCGTGGTGTAATGGTGGAAGTAGGAGCAACCCTCTTTCGTGAAATCTGTAAAACATGGCATTGTGTTTGTGCTCTATTACGGTAAAGCATTTTGCTAAATTATCACATTACAAAAAAAGATAATGTAGAATTTTTTTTTTTCACGTGAGAAATCAATAAGTTTCCATGTGAATAATGCAGCACATACCGACTTGATGTGATGTGCAGTAGACTTGCTAGATGTAGTAGGCCCTGTGGGGACAGCGGAATGCGAGTGGACAATGGTTGTGTAATGGTCTGCAATAGAGACAGATACTGAATAAAGCTCATGTCTGGATTAATTATGGAGTGTTTGTTACCATTAATAATATGGTCATATAGTGGGTCATCCTATATGAAGGTAACCAATAACTCTGAAATTGGTTGCACTCAACTCTTCAGTTTTTTAATAATCAATTTGGTGATATCCCTTGAGAAGATGAACATGAAACCAAAATAGGAGCCTCTCAACTCCAGTAATGTTTGGGCTACAGCAATTTGACATTTAGAACTTCAATTTATAATTACGTTGAGTTTAAAAACTAAATAAAACAATCAATATTTCAAATGTTAATATATATTGCCTTATTTAATTTGTAGTTTTTTTTATAATGAATAAATAAAATCATAATATCAATAATGTTACTTTTGTGTTACTTTAATTCTTGTTACTTTTTATGTAGTTTTCTGACAACCAATTAAACCATTCTGCTACACTGCTGCTTGGTTGACAGATACATATCAGTTCAAGTACAAATTGTAAAACCAGTACAAAAATAATATTGTGATATTTTTCACACCAATGGGAGTTTCGGTTCAATAGTCTGCAAGCAGCCACTAGACCCGTCTTATGTGAAAAGGATAGTTTGTCGCAGATTTTACACATACATTTGAGAAAAAAATCAAAACAGATTGAATTGGAATTGAATAAACTGATCATTAGGTAAACCTCGCCTAAGTTGGATTCAATCGAACCGAGTGATTTAATCCGAGTTGCGCAAAAATCTGACTTAGCCGAAGATGACATCCCAGCGCCAAAGGCAACCCTCTAAAAGCCCTTAGGTAACTGTAAATAACGCGGTAACTCTATAAATGTTGATTTCCACAAGCAACATACAACATCATAAAGTATTAAAACAGTTTTATGCTTCATTTTGGCACGGATCTCTAAGGTTATAGCTTACCAAGTGATTTTGTTGAATACTGCAATTCGACTTAGGCGAGGAAAAACACATTATCTCGGATCAAATGGACCGACTCAGTTATTCCGAGTTAGGCAAAGATCCGACTTACAAAAAATTTTTTTTGGGAAATTCATTACAAATCCGTTCCTCAGAATTATGTCCGAGTTGAGCGATGATCCGACTTAGGTGAATCCTACTTAGGCGAGGTTTACTACATTTACAAAGATTTCTTATAAAAAATTACATTTATAAATGGTAACAGTCCCAGTACACACACAAAGGGTTTATCAAATAAGTTAAGAAATAAAAATAAAATTGTTTTACTTGGATTATATGTTGTTTTTCGTACCTTTTACTACACCGTTCTTGTTTAAAGGCTTGTCTCTGTCATATGGTATTTTTCTGGATGACCCAATATATCAACAAAACATACTAACCGGTACCACGTACTGTCTCAAAGGGCAAGGGTAATCAATCGTTCTTTGAATATATGTTATGCTTCTCAAATTAGCTCAGACTACAACAATCTAAGGAACAACAGAATAGTAACAGAGTACATATTGGTGATGATGACTATCACGCGACGAATACGGTCTTAGTAGTTTTTCTGATAATGTTATCAAAGCAAAATAGCAAACGAACTTGTCATAGTGAGTCCGAGGAAGATTTGCCTTTTGTCGAAATTAATTTTGAACAAATATAGCTCTTACGTCCAACCCCCGGGTTTGTAGAATAATCGCTTAAAATTTGGCGCTCGAAGTTCGAGCCGTCTAAAAGGGTATTGTTAACGTACTCGCATACAAAGGTAAAGGTAAATTATAATGTAGCGCAGTATCCTCTCCAATGGACTGCTCAAATCGAACACCATCTCCACTTCCCTGGAAAGCATTCAGTCACGCTGAGTGAAAGAACTTGCCCAAAGTTCAACACGGCTACACAAGATTCGAACCCAATTTCTTTCGATTGAGAGTTCGATGCTCTAACACTGCGCCACATCGCTCCACATACATACATATACATACATACATGCATGCATTCATGCACGTATGCATACGTACATACAAACATACATAAATGCATACCTGCCAGAGCTGGTACAAGTACAGTTACTTTGTACTTGAGTAAAAGTACAAGTAACTAGGAAAAAGCTACTCAGGTAAAAGTAAGAGTACTTTTTTTGGAAAAAACATGTACTTGAAGTACTAGAGTAGCCGTAAACATATATG
Organism: Escarpia spicata; assembly: GCA_963995525.1. NCBI lineage: Eukaryota > Metazoa > Annelida > Polychaeta > Sabellida > Siboglinidae > Escarpia > Escarpia spicata. Next base: position 34,609,111 of record OZ023207.1, on the reverse strand, counting down.
TTGGTCTGTTGTGAGATGCAAACCTAAAATTAAACTAATATTCTGATGATTTTAGAAAACAGCATATATCCCTGATTACAATTAATATGTTTCTATCAAAATGTGTGTGTTTTAGTATAATAATCGGCAAATAAAGCATTGCACATGTTATAGGCTTAGCCCTGTATACTAATGCACTTATGTGTTACATCCAGCATTGGAGTGAAGCTAGCGATTGGGTATATTGATATAATTCATTCAAATTTAACATATCACAAAAGACAGAAGAAATTGCTAGTTGTCTTAGTATGACATCACCTTTGTTTCTTTACACTCACATGCAATAATATTCATAATAATAACTTCTTTTCCGCCTACATCCTGGGAAACCAACCTAAGAGGTGCATCAATATAAAATGGTTAGTCAATATCAGAATCGATAAACAATATTAAAGTGGCCAACATATGGATCGATACGCCAGGGAGCTCAGGTGGATACTCAAGGTTATAAAGGTAAGTTTTTAAGGCGAAATTGTGTAATATTTTCAACTGATCTAACATTAAGAGGGAACATATTCCAGAGAGTTGGTGCAGCAACAGAAAATGCCCTAGTTCCAATATTAGTATTGACTCTAGGAACAAAACGTATTCAGAACTAAATGATCGAAGCTGTGTATGCTTTTGTTTACAGAAGTATGCAATGGATATAAATGTGCTGCTTGCTTATATGAAAGTTCCTGGTAGATAATGATAAAGATCTTAAAAATAATATGATATCGGACAGGACACTAGCGCAAAGACCTCAGAATAGGCACTGAGGGAGAAAAGTCATAACCCTAGCTAAGCAATTCGGTACACGTTGTAATCTGGTGATATCCTTACGGGTAATATTGTGAAAATGGGAATTGCAATAGTCACGCCTACTAGTAACAAGTGCACTTGAGATAGTTTTTGCAACAGAAAGAGGCTAATGGTATAAGCGGGCCGAAAGTAAGTCACGGTCTGAAAGTAAGTTCCGGTTCCGTTTTGTGTGTTACGTATACCTGTACGTGTGTACATGCCAAAGGTTAGCACATGCTTTCGGCCAGTTTAAACACGGTGCCTACCAAAAGTATGCGTGGCCCATTTATATTATAGTTTGCGTTAATGATACGCTTAGTTGTGTAAGTTTGGCACGTATGAAGCTGACATTTTGTGTGTGATCCCATTGGGGTGGTTCGTACATTTATCGTCGGGGTTGGGGATCCTGGGGGGTAACAATTTTTATGACACATATATGTAAGTTTGGCATGTATAAAGCAGAAATTTTGCATGTAATTTAGCGGGCCCATTGAGGTAGTTTGTAAATGTCTGTAGATCTCCCCGAAATACATCCAGGTGGTGGGAGTCTCGGGGGAGGTCATGGCACTTATCTCTGTCAAATTGTCATTTGTGGAATTGAAATTTTGTGTGTGATCCAGGGACCCATTGGGGTAGTTTGTAGATGTAGATTTTTGTTTCCAAAATTCGTCCGGGGGTGGGGGTCATGATTTTAAAATGGCTCTTATTTCCGTCAGTTTTGCATAAATGGGGCTGACATTTGTATGCAGTCTAGCAGGCCTATTGGGGTGGTTCCAAATTCGTACGGAGGATGGGGATCTTGACGTCACCATTTCCAAACTTTTTCCCAACGCAACTCGGGGTAGCTCGGCTATTTTTAATAGTACATTTATGGAAATGTGTCATGCAATCACGAATTACTTAAGTAAAAATGTATTATCATGTAAACGTATAATTGCGCAATATGCAGAAACGGAGCCGGAACTTATTTTGAGACCGGAACTTACTTCCAGATCGGTACACCGGATATTCCATAACGGCAGACGATTTATAAAAATGGCGTGATCAATTATATCAAAGGCAGCGAACAGATCTAGCAATGTAAGCGCTGTTACTTTACCTTTATTCACATTTAAAGTAACATCAGTATGCACTTTTAATAGGGCAGTTTCGGTAGAATGAAGCTGTCTGTATGCAGATTGTCATTCATTAGACAAACAGTTTGATTTAACGTGAGATCCAAACTCTTTCAAGTATCTTGGAGATTAAATTGATATTAGAAACTGGCCTATAATTCTTGAGGAGGCGGTATACATATGCATTTTAAAAATCGTCTGAAAAAAATACACAAATTTTGTGATCAATGTATAATATGTGTAACTGTATCAAAAAGAGAGTTAAGACATGTTGTTGACAGTATAGTTTGTAACGGATCAAGATCGCAGGACTTGAAGATGCTATAATTATTTGGCCTCACATCATCAACTGTTGCAGGTGTGAAAGAAGAAAGCAGATAACAACTCTAAGAATTCCTCGTACATTTTAAATGTTACTTGGTAATAAACAGTATGACTGAAATCGATCAAAAAACAAAACTATTGGTTCACGCGAATGCATACAATGGTTAAACTTTTTTGTTTCTCGAAAATGTGCCCTTAGCGTGAATTAATCAATATCGACTTATTGTGCCACGTCTAACGTTTTGTTGAATATAGTTACGCTATTGACCACACACACTTAGTCACTTACACATACGCACGCACGCTCGAACATCGACCACATACGCACGTACATACCAAATCCGCATAAACATGTATACATATACATGACCACATGCACACCCTTACATGCACACATAAACCCTTACGCACACACCTACAAACGCAAACAAGAAAACACGCGCATATACGCACACCCAAATACTTGCATACATGTATGCATACATATATATCATTATAAAACTAATATAAAACTAATCTAAATTTAGACCAAGGCCAACTGCCAAGTTATTAAAAAAAGTATTAAAAAAATAATTAAAAAATAATTTTGCATGGCAACATAAAATCTAAACAGACTGAAGAGAATATCATGGCATCTCGCGATTCAAGTGACTCACAGCCTGCGAATAAAAACTGTTTGTAAGTCTAGTGTCTTAATCCTTGTATAGCGCTTGCCAGAGGGAAGAAGTTCAAAGAGATGGTAGACTGAGTGGGTAGTATCCCGTACAATGCTCTTGGATTTTCGCGCACAGCGAGCATGGTAAATAGATTCAATGGATGACAACTCGCGCCCAATGATTCTAGATGCGCCCTTCACGATAACGACTAGCCGTTGTTTCTCCTCCTGACTGGCGCGGCCAAACCACACTACAATCGAGACGGTAAAGAATATATTTCAACTTGAACAATAGCCAATATTTATATTCAACCAACGACGTCCGTTGTTAGAGTTAGTACTATAACAAAGAACAGTCATCGCATTATATATATGAAGCGAATTATGACTTGTATTACTCGAATGTTTGATAAAGGCTGTATTCTACGTAGCTTAGTCCAGTCCGAAATACACGCGTTGCATGTATACTGACGTGTATGTTGTTTGTGTATGAGACAAACTGTGGAGAGGATCGGTGCGGAATCTAAGAGTGATCTTTGATAGTAACTTCAATTTCCGACAACACATATCTAAAACATGTCGCTGCTGTTTTTATTATATTCGTGATATTCGCCGTATTCGCCGGTATATGTCATTTTCTGTTGCTAAGACTATTGCAACAGCGCTTGTTAGCAGCAGACTTGACTATTGCAATTCCCTCCTTTATAATATCGCAAAGATATCACAAAACTTCAGCGTGTCCAAAATTGTCTAGCAAGAGTAGTTACAAGATCTCCTCATTTTTTTCGCTCTGTACCACTTTTGAAATCTTTGCATTGGCTTTCTGTACGATATCGTATAATATTTAAGATCTGTACCATTACATATCAGGCACTGTCCAATAAGCAAACATCTTATTTGCATTCATTGCTTACTCCTGTAAGAAAACCTATCCAGCTTCGATCATCTAATTCTGACCTACTTTTTTTCTTAGAGTCAACACTAACATTGGAACTAGGGCTTTTTCTGTTGCTGCACCAACTTTTTGGAATTTGCTCCCTCTTAGTGTTAGATCAGTTGAAAATATTACAAAATTCCGTCGTCATTAAAAACGTATCTTTACAACCTTGCTTATCCACCGTAGCTCCCTGGCGCCTTGACCCATCTGTTGACAACTGGAAAACTATTTATGGATTTTTCAGATTGACCAACCCTTTTGTTTTGATGCGCCTCGGAGCTTGGTTTCTAAGGATTTAGGTGCAATAGAAGTTATCTTATTATTATTATTAGTATTAGTATTATTATTATTATTAACATTCTCCACAGCACGCCTTCCGTAGTCCAATCCAACGGGACACTGAACTGATCAAACGAACGAAAAAATTCAGTTCTCCCGGATATCGAAACTCTTAGATTAGCAGGTGTACTACAACTGCAGCAATTCGTACTGTCCCATCGTCATATACCAGGTTCACTTGTGGTGGTGTTATACATCATTGCTCGTGTTAGACACTTTAATTGCAACATAACAATTGAGTATTCAGGCCAGTTATATAAGAAACGTTCAAGTCTGCAAATGAAACTGGATGTTTCTAAAGTCCGCCACAGAACAAGAGCTAATAAGAGAGAACATGAAAACAACCTGTCAAATATTGCAGTCAAGATATTGATGGTTGTTAATAAAGCAGATACAGCTCTCCATTATATAAACAGTAACTTAAGCTTATGAACCGGTAAGTCGGTCAATGGCATGCTGAAAGTCTTTTATGTGAAATAATCTTAATTGCAATATCTGTTGCGTCTCGGAACGCACGGTTTAATATCGGGTGACGTCTATATAACTATTTGTGTTACACCATTTGGTTAGCATTAGCTAATGCGCATGACTGATTTTATTCACCCTTCAGACATTGCGTCATTTTATGAAACACTCTCCGAATACTCGCAGCGAGCGCACACAATCACCATACTATGGGTGCAAGTAGTTTTGGCATTTAAATTGTTTGTACTTTGTTTTCTAACATTGCACGTTGTGCATATGTTAAAGATAATTGAATTCGGCACAATATGCTGCTGCATATAATAATCCATTTAAAAATTAAACGTACAAAACGCGATATGATGTGTGTGGGTGTGTTTGCATAGAATTCAATGCATATCTACGAACTCTTTCTCAGTTGATATTTTCAAACAGCGCATATTCAGAAACTTTCAGTGCAAAGCCGTATAAAAATACTCCTAACACAGAGCAGGTATTCTAAAGAAACCAGTGACACAAAATACATAAGTATCCAGAATATTGCGCCACCACTACGCGTTGCCTAAGTTAAAAGAAGCTTTCGGGCGCATGTGGAAACGGACGACCAGTCACTTTCGGGCGCTCAAGTTCTAAAGGGTATTTGAATGCTACGTTGATGTAAATGTATGCAGTCCACCGACGCATATGTAACATAACGAAACATTTTCATTACAAAAACAATGTCAGTAGTAAATGACATGTGACACAAAACAGTTAGGAGTTCTGACAGAACAAAAGGACAGATAACATAAGACAGAACTGTTCCAGATGGAAAGGATATATTTGACAACAAAACACGCCATTGGGATAGATTATATGAGGTTGAACAATTCATGTAGCCTACATACACGTCTGCACTTTACTGTTCTGGTTTCATAAGACATAATGTCGGCATAAAGCCAGCCCCAGCTTGGTAGTTGGTGTCTGTACGCCAGGTGTGTGCGACGGTTTAACTGCTTTACAATAGTTTCTGATGCAAAAAAAAACATAATATAAATGTAAAATGACTAGGTTCTACCGTCTGCATATAAAATATACCATAGAACACATCTTTAATAAACTATTAATGTGTTTCCACATTCACCACGAAATGCCATATATCTGATGTGAGATTTATTTACGAGATAGGAGGTATGTGCGTCCAAGAAGACAACCTGTGCTGCAGTGTTATGCCTCGCTAATGTGGAAGACGCCGGCTGGTCGGTCGATGCGTCGGGTTTTTATGACATCTCTTCTTTCATGTTCGGAAAACGGATATTGGGAAGGGTTTGTGTGTAGCGTTCGCCCATTAAACATATCTGTTGGGAACTGTCATCTACAGTGATTAATGACACCCTCTTGTTGCAAGATTTTTTGTCCGTCTTTGGTTCGCCCCGTCGTGATGTCCCCTCTGCGGGAATATTGTCTATTGTGTCTTTCAACATTTACATTAATGCTCTCAGACAAAAGGACGCGTTCTTTGGTGTTTTGTGTTGAGATGTCGTCCTCTGAAAGTTTCACTGCTGTAGTTGTGTGCGTCAAGTAGGCTGATTACCTGCCAGTGTTCACTCATTATATCCCTTGCAATTAAGTCCACTTAGAGCGGCAATAGTGATACAGCAGTAACAATGGATTGGTAAAACGCCAATTACCATCAAATTCCAATCACGATCCCAATAATGTTGACATTCAGTAGAGGCCGATCGCCACACAAAAGAAAACGCCCGGAGCCCACAGACAGTCAGCACAGTCTCACTACTAATAACAATAATAACACGTACTGACACGAAATAGAGTAGCAGTGAGTCTAAATGATTTGTTTAACTAACTGTGTCATTAACCTGTCCAGAGTTATAGCACGGCCACAAATACCGGCGGCTCAATGGCATTGATCTCAGATATAAAGTTTTCTTTATGAGACAAATTCGTTTATCAAATGACTAGTGAAAGAAGGTTGATTTCGCGCAAATGACATCAACTTATGCATGGTGTTATTTCCTTCTTTGCGGTGAGGTAGCTTCGCGACATATTTTGGGGAAACGGGGAGATATCGGATAAAACGAGCACATGTTTTCCACAACTCTCTTAAGTTAATAGTTTAGACGTGTTGAACTGTGTCAGCAGTATGTATTGCAGTGCCCATTATACATTATACATTTCCCCATATCAACCACAACGTGCAGCTTTACTAAATGTCAACACATATGCACAGATGGGTACAATCCTTTTAACATCACCAGCAGTTTGTTATGTGCTTCTTTATGTTATTAGCTTTACATTGTTGAGTGGAGTCTGTTATTGTATTTGAGGTTTACCCGCCGAAATGCAACTTTGTGTGGAGCGTTGTGTTGCAGTGGCCAGAGCATCGAACTCTCGACCGACAGAAACCGGGTTCGAAACCTTTGACTCTACCTTACTACAATAAGCTGTATGGATGAGTACCTGGCTATAGACAGTGATTTATATTTATGTACAATAGTCTTCGGGCATTAATTGCAGCTTGGCTGGATGCTTCCCAGATATGTCGAGATGGGGTTCGATTGAAAAGGTCTGTCAGGCATAATGAAAAGCGCCTTGAACATTCCTGAAAAATCCTTTTTGATCAGAGTCATCTATTGCGTGGGGTTTACTAATTGAGCCGAGATGCAGCTTGATTGGTGTTCTTCATATTTCAGAACAGCATACCATTATATGTATTTATCATTTGGACACTGTCATGCTAATAGAATAAGAAAATAAACCGTATGTATAGTTTGACATGTTCTTGAAATTGCTATATAATTCAGCATTGTAACGTGAAGTTACGAAGTTATGGCATTCACTGCAATTTCTTCGCTATCCAAAATGTACGGTTATTTAGTACATAATGGTATGCATTTATTGCACATTTTGACGTTCAATAGGGACCAAAAATATATATTGACTTCGAAGCAAAACTGAAATTATATTGTTCAAGGACGCATATCTGGTTCAGACGATGTAAAAGCGGGATCGTCATTCATGCGAGTTCATCATTTATGCGTGTTCAGTCGTCAACGTATTTACGTTATGTATATATATATATATATATATATATATATATATATATATATATATACATGCCTGTTCAATCGTCAACGTCGTTAGGTATTACATATATATATATATATATATATATATATATATATATATATCAATTTTATGTGATTATGTCATATATATGACATAATCACATAAAATTGATATATATATATATGACATAATCACATAAAATTGATATATATATATATATATATATGTAATCCCTAACGACTTTGACGATTGAACAGGCATGTATATATATATACATATACATAACGTAAATACGTTGATGACTGATCACGCATAAATGATGAACTCGTATGAATGACGACCCCGCTTTTACATCGTCTGAACCAGATGTGCGTCCTTGAAGAATATAATTTCAGTTTTGCTTCGAAGTCAATATATATTTTGGTCCCTATTGAACGTCAAAATGTGCAATAAATGCATATGTCATATATATATATATATATATATATATATATATGTATATATCACACAATCACATAAAATTGAAATCGTACACTCTATTGTATCTAATAATTGTTTTGTTGAGCTTGTGAATTAATGCAAGTTTATGCAAGTTACAATCAATTAATTAACACGGCAGCTATACACAACTTGTTAGCCTATTCCCTATCATTGAGTTTAAATATGCAGCGGAATATAAGTATAGTTTAAGTATTTTTTTGTTACGTGTCTGTCTACAACCAGCTACAATTGTAGTATTAACTATGTCAAGTAAAATATTGAACATGTACATATTCGCAGTTAATGTCAACGGTTAAATTTCTTAACCTGTTTCTGTATTTCCACACAATGTCACGTAATGATAGTGGGAAGGGTGTACATAGGATGATACCTATACCGAACACGGTGTGCTAAACAGGAGATTCTGCAGTCTTTTTTTGAAAATCCGTTAGGAAGAAAGGTTTGAATTCGAATTTTGCGAAATGCGAATGTTTGCATATCCCTATGTGTGCATTATGTACAGATAATTGTACCAAACAATATACTACTTAGTCGCCAGGTGACATACCACGGTCGCCGTCTTCTAGTAGGTGCTGCCAGTTCGGACGCTGTAGGCACACATATACAGATGATCTCGGTACAGCTGGGTGACGGCCGCTTAATTACAAGACAGTTGTTGTTAGTCAGGTGTGACAGCCCACTGTATACAGTGTGGCCATTCTGTCTGCTGGTGCCTATTATCTATAGTGATTGATGATACTATCTTTTTGCAAGTTTTATCGTCCGTCTTTTAGTACTTTTGTCGTGATTTCCACCCACTTGGCTTGAATATTGTCTATTGCGCCTTTCAACATTTATTTAACTATCATTAACATCCTCAGTCGAACTGACTCGTTCTTTGGTCTTTTTATGTTGAGATTTTTGTGTCGTCTTCTAGAAAGTTGATAGCTGTATACTTGCCTGATTACACATCCGTCTTCTATTCCCTGCACTTAAGCCCACTCATAGCGGCATTGGCATACTGCAATAACAATACATTTTTAAAAACTCTCATTATCTCCAGCGTCCAATCTTGGTCCCAATAACAATGCCGTATCTACCATTCAGTGACGGCCGCTCGCCACACAATTAAAACATTCGCAGCGTCTCAAACAGTAATAACAACAGGACTAAGTATAACAATAATAGCACGGAAGGTCCATGGTTATAGCATGGCCACACATAATGGCGTCACATTGGCGTTGATCACAGGTATCAAGTGGTCTTTATGAGAGAGTCTCGTTGACCAAATGACTAGTGAAATATGGTTTTTATTGGCTTATTGCATTCGCGCAAGTGACAACAACGTATCAATGGTGTTGTTTCTTACTTTGCCGTGAAGCAGCTTAGCGACATACATTTGGGATATGGGGACAGATCGGATAAATACAGCAACTGTTTTCCACCACCCTCTTACGTTAGTAGTTTTACCATATTGAAAAGTGTCCGCAGTATATGTAGATTTGTCCCTATCCAACAATAACCAACATCTGCAGTTTTACTACATTTCTTCATTGGATATGGCTACAATCTTGTTAACCAACATCTGCAGTTTTACTACATTTCTTCATTGGATATGGCTACAATCTTGTTAGCACTACGGAATGTTTATGTTTCTGCTTCGTTGTATTATGAGCATACCATTACACACACATATATATATATATATATATGTGTGTGTGTGTGTGTGTGTGTGTGTGTGTGTGTGTGTGTGTGTGTGTGTGTGTGTGTGTGTGTGTGTGTGTGTGTGTGTGTGTGTGTGTGTGTGTGTGTGTGTGTGTGTGTGTGTGTGTGTGTGTGTGTGTGTGTGTGTGTGTGTGTGTGTGTGTGTGTGTGTGTGTGTGTGTGTGTGTGTGTGTGTGTGTGTGTAATGATATGCTCATAATACAACGAAGCAGAATATATATATATATACATATATATATATATATATATATATGAAATGGTATGCTAATAATACAACGAAGCAGAAACAGAAACATTCCGTAGTGTTAACAAGATTTATATATATATATATATATATATATATATATATATATATATATATATATATATTATTTGGAAACAGTCAGGATAATACAACAACAAAATTATGCGTAAAGTTTGCAATTTCCTTGAAATTGTTATATGACACAGTTTATATCCTGAAGTTTAACGAAGTTATGGCATTTATTGCAGTTTCGTCCGTATCTGATGTGAACGGTTATTTAGTACACAGTGATATGCGTTAATTGGAACTTCTGACGTTCACTGAGGGTTGGATATTGACATTTTGCGAATAGTTTAATGAATTTCGTCAACAGTTTAATAACGGTTGACTAAAAAGACACCAGTTGAACACATTTCGAAATATCCTCATTAACACCAGAACACAATATAATATTTGAGGTATATTAATGCATCACATTACGATGGTAATAGTTACCAAAATAACGTATGTTGGGGTACCATAACATAATTGTGTCAACCCTACTTTTGTCGTTACGTTTTGAATCAATACAACGAGCGCAAATCAGAAGCGCTAATTACACAAATCCATTGTACAAGTTATGTGACAGAAAATAACATTTAATTATTTCCTATCCGAGCCGCAAGCCATGTAGCAATTATCGTTGTAGCCTATCCCCAAGCAGACTTGTCCTCACATATTTGACAGTGAACGTGGTGAAGGTGACTGACACACCGTTAATTATAAATAGTGTGTTTGTCAATCATGGATGGCCGCTCGGTATGCATCGTGGCGTGATCTTGTCTGCTAGCTCCGTTGGTCTGTATTGACTGATGACGGTATCTTGTTGTAAGCCTCATCATACGTCTGTCTTTGGGTCGCGTTATCGAGATGTCCACTTGGTGCGAGTAATGTGTATTAAGCACAGTATTTAGCGATAGTTGACGTTCTTTCTTTAGATATTTGATGGCGGCAAACACATATGTCAACAAGGTGTATTACCCGCCCGTATAAATTACGTATTTCCTGATATTAGATCTACAAATAGCATTAAACGCGACAACGACAATGCATATGTAAACCGCTATAACCACAAAACACTGTAACAAAGCACTCGATTTACACATTAGACAAACCACGTATATATGTGTTGTGAATGTTGCTAATGCATGTAATAAATTATAAAAATGTGTAATGTTTTCTCACGCCTGAGAAGCCAATATGATTTTTAATGAACAGGACTACTAGGTAGTATATCATACAGCTTTTTGAGCAGTTTTAATGAAAAAATACTGCGCTATATAAGAACTTACCTTTACTTTTTAGCTTTTATATTTCTGGCGTCTTTCCCAAACAAATCAAACGGCCTGGTTTGCTTATAGCTGAACTAGAAATAACTCCTCGCGTTGACTTACCACCATTACTTTAGGCCCCTGCATAATGTTTGCTTTTTTGACAAAGTATGATATATAAAATAACCCGAACTGATGGGTGAACCGACACACGTAGCTTGGTAGAATAAATAAAAACACACGTAACGTTGTAGACATTCGATTTATTTAGGAAACCCTAAAACCGGTTAAATCCTTACGCCAAATCAACTGGAAATTTCGAGACAAAAATTAATGTTTCGAGGGGTCGTAGATTAAACCCCGACAATTTGGCACACACGCCCGCAAGCACACACTTATATACAATAACACCATTATGTAATTAGATTACATGAGCTGTTTGTAAGCGTCACGTTTTTTGATAACAAGTTCAAGGCAATCGTTTTTTATAACAGAACTGCTTCTTCCAACGGCCAGTCTTGGTGACCAGCTGACATGAATACCGCTGTAAATGTGGCAGTTTCTAGGTACAGCAGGCGGTCACACGGACCAGTAACTCTAAAATGTTACTGACCAGGCGATAATGTAGGTGGTCAGTGACCACCGGGTCGGCGTATATTTCGAACACTGGTATACAGTAACTTTCCGCTATGCTTAAGTGTACCAGTAATGTCGTCATTTTGTAACATCAAATAAGTAAACAAATAACTGAATGAGGTTAATTAATGTATAAGACCCAGTGATGACAAAGGATTTACATATGAAACGATTGTGAAACAAACGTGGGCGTTATTGCCCAAGCTACTCTATTTCTATTGCCTTATTCCCCAAACGAAGTGATGTATTTTGACAAATACAAACCCGAAATGTGTTTCCACTGTATTTCTGTAGCTTTTCATATTTACTAGTAATAATGTTCACTTCATGGCAATTATATATATCAAAATACTTGTATGAATGGATAAGTTAGAGTGTGTTTGTACCAATTAAGGAATCAAATTGCACACACGCTTGCACGCACAGACGTACGCACACACAAACACACACACGATACTTTACTCCTTTGCAGACCTGTTCAATTGAAAACCATCTCGACTTCCCTGGGAAGCATCCAGCCACGCTACAATTAATGCGCGAAGGTTGTAGCCAGGTACTCATTCATACAACTGAGTAAACTGGAACAACGTAGAATGAACGAACTTGCCCAAGGTTCGACACGGCAGGACATCAATCTAACCCTGGAACTCTCGATTGAGAGAGTGATGCTGTAATTACTGCGCTACTGTGCACTAGCCTGTTAGGAAGCCTTATTGACATGCAAAAACCAGTGAACAACACCTGAAAAATGTGTTATCACAGAACACTAATTACTGTGACTGTAATACACAATATGTTGCGAATTGCTTAAATTGTTATGTTTTGATATCACGATATGTGTTGTGTAATCAATAGTACAATAATTGTGTTAGTTTTAAGTTGTAGTCGTCATTGTAATAAAACTGTTTTCAGCAGACTTTAGCACTTTTGTCAGCGTTCTGTAAACCGTTGGAGGAATGCGGTAAGATGTGTTTTGTTGTTCTCTCGTTAAACTGTCGCCAGAGGTGGTGCTGCCCACGATCCCGTTCCTCGATTTCAGTTATCTTTTTTCTTCTTCTTTTCCCTCACTGATGTTGCATTACCCTCTCCACCAGCTGTCTCCTTATAAATAGTTGTATAGCTGTGCGTACACGTTACAACCACTTGTAGCGTTCATGTCAGAAATGGACCAGTCGCAACATAATCTTGGAAGATGTGCCTGCATTGTAACAACTGTATATATATATATATATATATATATATATATATATATATATATATATATATACATGTATATATATATATATATATATATATATATATATCGAACGCAACAATTACATTGCGTACGTTTCTGACTTATGAAATGCAGTTTGGCTGTTGACTGGCAAAATACATCAGACATAGTTAGTTTTACATTATACATAAGGTACTTCCTCGGTTAGTTGCTTTGTTCGTCGTGTTTAAACATAATGTTGTGAATAACACAAACTTAGTAACAACTATTACATTTTCGGACGTATACTTGGTTTGTTTGCATAGTATTTGTGAATGCAAACTATCAGAAAAGAATAACTTGGTTGATGTAACATGTAAGATAAATTGATCCAAAGAATGACATAATTTGCCGCTATCTTCGAGTCCACAACGGTGACCCACTGTTTGTGACAGGCATGCAGATTGCAGCAGCATTATTTGCTAATGCATATAATTAGGAAGAAATCGTTTATTAGGTAGGTGCGCTAACTAGTGTTTGTTGTGTCGCTGGACTGTCTATGTGTTCCTTTCAGTTACTGTTATGTTAGGGCTATTTGTTGAAAGCCTTTGTCGGACACTGATAATATAGTTCAACACAGATTGTCTCACAACCAACAAATATATTACTTTGATGACTCATCATAGATGAAAAGAACCAGTAATCATTCTGTCGAAACATTACATATCAGTTGCCAACCCATCCTGACAAACTCTTTCTTATAATTAACTAGAATTTACCTTGTCAACTGACACCTGAATGATTGCCGACCGACGAATGTCTATTGACTTGCTATGGGTGGCCAAATGTGTGGACACAGGTCGTGCTGGACAAATGTCTACATTGCTAAATATAATTAAAGTTAATTAGCAAAGCCATAACTGGAATGGTGGTTGCAAATCCTGCTTCAAAATCTTACGTATTAATTGTTACACAAGCAGTATAATTTCCACAACGATACATTTCAGGCACTACAACGTTGACATATCCTGTCCAACACCAACGGTAAGTTTATTTGAAACAGTAATAATTGCAAATACTGGTTTTATTTAAGGTTTCTTTTTGCCATATATCAACAATGAACATATTGTCTGGCAGTTTCCATACTAACGTAGACATTTTAATCAAACAAACGTGAACGTTGGGATATACTTCCTCATAGAGACCGATGACACAATCCCCTCAACAAAATTAGATGGATATTGGCATTTCGTAATATGTTTTTTTTTTTAATGCTCAATATCTGCAATCATTTCGTAAACAGATTTGTGAACGCTGACAAAGAAAACACCAGTTTAACTATTTCGAAATCTACTAATCAACGTCACAGCAGTACATATAATTTGAAGACTTAATAATGCGCATTCCAGTTTTCTACGATCACTCCTGAAACAAACTATACCATGTTTTCCTTATAGGAAACATGTCAACCGTACTAGGGTCGTTGCATTTTAAACTAACAAAAACAACGTCCGTAATCCAAAAATGCAAATAATTATTACATTTTCGGACGTCTACTTGGTTTGTTTGCATGGTATTTATGAACGCAAACTATCAGAAAAGAATAACTTGGTTGATGTAACATATAAAATAAATTGATTCAAAGAATGACCTAATTTGCCGGTATCTTCGAGTCCACAACGGTGACCCACTGTTTACGACAGGCATGCAGGTTGCAGCAGCATTATTTGCAAATGCATATAACTATGAAGAAATCGTTTATTAGGTAGGTGCGTTAATCATTGTTTGTTGTGTCGTTGGACTGTCTGTGTGTTCCTTTCAGTTACTGTTATGTTATTGCTATTTGTTGAAAGCCTTTTGTCGGACACTGATAACATAGTTCAACAAAGATAGTCTCACAAGCAACAAATATATTACTTTGATCATTCATCATACATGAAAAGCACCAGTAATCATATTGTCGAAACATTACATATCAGTTGCCAACCCATCCAAACAAACTCTTTCTTATAATTTACCGTGAGGCAGCTAGAATTTACCTCGTCAACTGACACCTGAATGATTGCCGACCGACGAATGTCTATTGACTCGTTATGGGTGTCCAAATGTGTGGGCACAGGTCGTGCTGGACAAATGTCTACATTGCTAAATATAATTAAAGTTAATTAACAAAGCCATAACTGGAATGGTGGTTGCAAATCCTGCGTCAAAATCTGCCGTATTTATTGGTACACAAGCGGTATAATATCCACAACGATATATTTCGGGCACTACAACGTTAACATAGTCTGTCCAACACCAACGATACGTTTATTTGAAACAGTAATAATTGTAATTACTGGGCGAAGGTTTATTGTTGCCATATATCAATAATGAACATATTGTCGGGCAGTTTCCATTGTAACGTAGACATTTTAATCAAACAAATGTGAACGTTGGAACATAATTCCTCATAAAGACCCATGACTCAATCCCCTCAACAAAATTAGATGGATATTGGCATTTCGTAGTATGTTTTGTTTTTTAATGCTCAATATCTGCAATCATTTCGTGGACAGATTTGTGAACGCTGACATAGAAAACACCAGTTTAACTTTTTCGAAATCTACTAATCAACGTCACAGCGGTACATATAATTTGAAGAATATTAATAATGCCCATTCCAGTTTGTTATAACTCCTGAAACACAATATCATGTTTACCTTAAAGGAAACATGTCAACCGTACTAGGGTCGTTGCATTTAAAACTAAAACAACAACGTGCGTAATCCAGAAATGCAATTTATTTAGCGGAATCCATTTTGTAAGATATCTGACAGATTATAACATTTAATTTGTTTTCAAGCCACAAGACATGTAACAATGAGCGTTGTCACTAGGTCCAACCACCACCACCAAGTAGACTTGTCACACTTGCCAGTCAGGTATGACCGCTCGGAATGCACCGTGACGTCATCCTGTCTGCTTGCTCCGTTTATCTTTGTTGATTGATGCCAGTATCTTGTTGAATGCGAGTTTGACTAGCTCTATTGAGACCTCCGATGGCCTGAAATAGTGTGCATTATATTTAAATGCAGTTGGCTTTCTTGTTCTCTATAAAATTGACTGCGGTAATAATATACGTCAACTTTGTGTATTACCAGAACGTAATTGTTATGTATTCCCTGCAATTTGATCTACAAATAGCGACAGTAAAAACAACAATATCAATGTGTACAGACACAGCGGCGCAGCTTACAGCGTCACCACAGGCTAATGCACATAAAAGAAGAAAGAATATTATATTTCAATGGGGTAGCCCACACGGCACATACCGACCGTGTTTCCAGCGAAAGTGGCCCTATGTATGTAAATGCGTGCGATGAGAGAAATGGCTCAGGCGCGTCCTTACACGGGTAAAGGGGAATATTGTGCTTGTTGGGCGCATTATGTGGTTAAGCCAGGTTGATAGTTATGAACCATGTCCAAATTATTTTGGCTCATGACATAGTCAGGCCTGATCAATGAAGATATATAAATATATTTAATAAAATGGCTAAAAGTAAGACCCTTTTCTCTGTATGGTTAACGGTGTTTTGCCGTTAGAATTTGTTCTTAAATGAAGTGTTTACGCTGAGTTTTTTATGGCGGAAATAAGTTGATGTAATAATTAATATGGTGATCGAAGTGGCCCCCACCCATATGGTGAATTGAACATTATTAGCCAGGAGTAATTTAGTTAGTAGTGTGAATATTGTTATCAAGGGTTGTCGCACTTAATACATTTGCGAATTATACCTATTTTGTGAAATTAGTAATCAGATTCCGGCATACTTGGTGTGATTATTTGACATTTGATTATGGATGTTTACACAATTACTCGCAATGACTAAAATGCTGCATATTATATAATAATATTTATGTTATCAGCACATCCAGGCCTTTTGAAATGTTATTTATAAAGAAGTAGTGCAATTTATAAAAATTGTTCCTGGAATATATAGATTTTCATACCATCGCATTCATGTCTGCAATAAAGTAGTATTTTGAAATACCAGAAATTATGATTCAAGTGTAGTTAAACATCCCTACATAAATTATAATTACACAGCACGCACTAAAACCAAGAATACTATTTTTAGTAGGAGAGTGCATTAAATGTAATATTTATAATCGGTCCCTTTAATTTTTTGAACTGTTTGTTTGGTTATGGCTGACAAAAGACACACCAGTTTAAGTATTTCGACATTTACTAATCAACGTTACAACATAATAGGTTATTTAAAACATAATTACCAATTCGCATTTGTTATGGCTTCTGAAATAGTCTATGTCAGGTGTACCATAAATTAGACATGTCAACTCTATAGTGTTCGTTGCATTTCAAATTAAAACAACTTGCACCATCCAGAAATGCAATTTATTTAGCAGAATCCATTTTAGTATATATATTAGAGATTATAACATTTAATGTTTTTGTCAGAGCCACAAGACATAAACATTAGCTTTACGCCAAGTCCAGCTACCACCACGAAGCAGACTTTTAGTTACACAATTAAGGGTGATCGAAGTCAGTGTGACTGAACATCTTGAATTAGACGCCAGTGTTTATCAGTCAGTTGTGGCCTCTCGGCATACACCGTATTGTAATCTTTTCAGATGACGTCGTTGATTGATAATTATTGACTGAAATGCCATGTTGCACGAGTTCGGCTCGCGCTGTCGAGATCTCCAACAGTTCATTAAGAACTGTATCAAACGATCGTGATCGTTCTTCCTCTTCTATGCAATTGACGGTGGGAATCACATACCTCAATACTGGGTGTATTATCCGTCCGTGTTTACTACATATTCCCTGCAATTATACCCATAAATAGCGACACTAAATACGGCCATAACAATGAATACGTAAATCGCTTACTAACCACGACCATACCAGATAGCAAACACACTTGTGCAGGTTAAAGTAAAGTATTTCCATAGGCGATAATGCATATAAGTGTCACAAATTTATTATTACTTAAATAAATACTAGCTAGTCGCCAGGTGACAGCACCGCTGTCGCTGCCAATGCGGACTTCTGCATCCGTCGTCTGACGTGTATTTTTACGAGCATTGACCTGTAGCCTTGGTACTCAACAGGGTTAGATAGCGCAGCACGAGTTTGTTATATTCGTTTAGTTTTTTGTATCAATAATGTGTATTTCACCGCGACACAATGACCTTGCTTTTGTACACATTTACACGGTGCATGCCTGCCATATGCCAGATAATATTACACTAGACAGTCTGTTTGTTTCTTTCAGTTACTGTTGTGATAGCTTTATTTGTTAAAAGCATTTGGCGGACAAGTATAATATTCTAAAAAACAGAGAGTCTTATAAGCGACCAAGATATTCCTTTAGTCAACCTTCATAGATGAAAGGAACCAGTAATCATTAGATCAAAACAATACACATCAGCTGCCAACCCATGCTGACAAACTCTTTTTTACAATTAACCGTCCTGCAGCTATCATTTACCGCGTCAACTGGCACCTGGATGACTGCAGACTGACCAATGTTTACTGACTCGTTGTACGTGGCCATGTAGGTTGACACATGCCGTGGGATGAGAGCGAGTCTACCTCGTAAACAATAACGATGAAACCTACAGCGCATCAGACTGTATCAACGGATCACATACTGCTACCGTATTTTGGATTAATACGTTGATATATATATATATATATATATATAATATATATGATTTATACCATTCGCACTGATACAATTAAATTAGCAGCAACATTGTATTTCGTTTAAACAGGGTAAATTAAGAACCATCCTTATAATACATGATGCTAAATTTGGAATTGGTGAGACCCCCCACCCCCGTATAAATGGTTAGAATGTAGGAAATAAAGTCACAGGAAAACACTGACGGAAACAAGTCACAGGAAATAAAGTCACAATTTTAAATTAAGTGTTCTTTATGTTCACAATATAAATGGAAATATTAAATCAATTCCGGCAAATATATGTTTTAATAATACAAATTAACTTAAATATAACCAAAAAATCAATGTTTAGATTTAACAATGTCTGAGGAATCGCAATTGTGATCAAATGCAAATGAACATGTGCAAGACTATGTCACAGTTTCTTCACAATAATCATACTCGTCTCAATCAGCAAACTTCATTTTATTGAATTATCAGTAAATTTTGTATTTAGTGCCTTTGAATAAAATTGTGTTGTAACTTTATTTACTGTGACTTAATTTCCTAGACAAAACTATACACTTATTTCCGTTACTTTTCCTGTGTCTTTATTTCCGTCTACCCCTCTTCTAACGACTCGGGCAGAAAAGAGACACCAGCCGTAAACCTAGACCAATCATCGTCAAACTCAAAGACTATAACGTCCGCAATGACATTTTCATGGCAAAAAGGAGACTGAAAGGGTCCCGGATAGTCGTTACCGAAAACCTAACAAAGAGAAGATCGGAGTTGCTAAGGAAGTGCCGGGAAATGAGGGACGTTAAAGCGACATGGACAATTGACGGTCGTGTAGTGTGCCTCCTGGTAAACGTGAGGAAGGTTACCTTAACAACGGAACAACACCTGCGACAACTTCAGCGTCGTTAGGGAGATCTTGACTATCTCATGGTCAGTATACCGTATGGCCCATGGCTTTTCATGGCCAGTTTTTTTCCAAGAGGTAATCATTCTGTTCATGTGGCAAATGCAGTTATGCTGCATTTATTATTACAATCAGTTATGCTGTGAGTCAGACTCCAGTGTGACTAACATGCCTAGTCACCTGTTTCGTGTGTTTTCCTTACTTGTTCTTTTCCTTATTATCCCTTTTACCCTTCACTTGTGTTTAATCAAAGTAACGTTTAATTGTAAATTGCTTTTGAATGTCAATATTACAATACCAAACGTGACCTTTTTTAACGATTTTCTTAAGGCTATGTCTAAACTCGTTTTAGCTATATTAACGTTATTGCATAGGCTCACTTACAAAATGTTATCAAAGGACTTTATAGTACCAATTATGTTTTCTATAAAGCATTCAATGTTTTTGATATATGCTGTTTTGCTAACATTTACTCTTGAGCGAACTGCTCCACATGAAATGACGTTTTATTTAAATAGTGCAATTTCATATCAGCTACATTTTAGTCTACAGCTATATGGTGTGCATCGATGTGTATTGATATACAGTCAATATTCACGTTGTTTTCATTTTGGGGGGGGGAAATGTTTATACATTTTCTTTTCACTGCGTTTAGTGTTAGTTACATTACATTTTTATTTTTGGGGGACAATGCACTATGTATAGTATTTCCTCAAACATTAGTGTCTACTTAATAATCATGTTGTGTTTTGTTCGATACACTTATTTGCTTTTTCTCACTTTACGTTCATGTTGTGGCAATACATCTGCTGTAATTTACTTTTTTGCGCTATTGCAATAAGTACATCGTGTTATATATGCATGTGGACTATTCGTAATATTCTCTTTATAAAATGTATTTGTCTAATGCTCAGGGTATAGCTTGTGCAGCTCTTTCACAACGTCTAATCTATGTTTATATGATGTGTCCTGTAAACACAGAGCACTATTGTTTATTCAATTTTCCAATATGATTGATAACAATTATTTCTTAGCGCAATTTGGTGGTCTAGAGAAAAAGTGTCTCTATCACATATTAAAAACGGATGAAATGAATGAAGATGGGGATGTTGAACCATTTCAACATTCACCATACTTCGACGATGAAAATTTAATAAACCATTTAATGAACAAACAAAGCAAATTTATCGTGCTAAGCCTAAACTGTCAGAGTTTAAATGCAAAAATTGACGAAATTAAAATAAAGCTAGAATCATTCAGAAGTAGTGGCTGTGAGATTAGTGCTCTACGTCTACAAGAAACATGGCTCGATGAAGAGGCTGACACTTCTTTATTTCAAATAGATGGATACACATTAATATGCCAAGGCAAAATCTGTAGTGCACACGCCGGCTTGGCAATCTACCTCAGCAACAAATACAATTACAAATCTGTAAATATCCGTGCAAATATAGACACTTGGGAAGGTCAATTTATTGAAATAACATGTTGTTCCATGAAGAAAAAAATAATTCTTGGAAATATATATAGACCATCTAGAGATATTATCGAAAACTACCGTATATTTACAAAAGAATTTGCATCAAATTTAGTTGATTTACTAAAATCTAAAAGTGAAATAATAATTGCAGGAGATTACAATATTGACTTGCTTAAAATTAACGAAAAAGCCATAATATGTTACTATTTTGACACAATCGTTTCACATGGTTTCTTCCCCAAAATTACTATGCCAACACGACTTTCAGAATATCATGGAAAACTCATTGATAATTGTTTATGCAATTTGTTAAAAGGATTTTTCAAATCCTCAGCTGGTATTTTAGTGAGCAATATTTCTGATCACTTTCCGTACTTTCTAAGTCTGGATTATGTTGAAACCACTAGTGCAATACGAAGGTTTATACGAATAAAACAACAAAGTCCTAACTCGCTCAATAAATTTAAAATTGAAATAATAAACTCAAATATTTATAATAAACTTAACACAGATATTCATGCGGATCGGAATGAAAACTACAATATCCTCGATGAAATTGTTACTGCAGCTATGGATACATTTATACCTATTAAAGTAATTAAATTTAACAAGTATAAACATAAGAAAACTCCTTGGATTACCAATGGCATTATTGTGTCGATAAAATTTAGAAACAAATTGTATTCGAGAATGAAAACGACTCAAGTAAATACAGAGCATTATCGTGAACTTAAAACTGTAATACTTATAATACAATTCTTAAGAGTAATATTAGATTAGCTAAGCAAATGTATTACCAATCCAGTTTTGAAAAGCATAAGCATAGTGTTAAAAAGACGTGGCGTTTAATTAAAGAAATTATTCAGAAAAGTAAAAAGAAAGAAAAATTTCCAGATTTGTTCAAAGTTGATGGGGAAATGATTAGTGACAAATGCATTATTGCAAACAAATTTAACACGTTTTTTTACTAATGCTGGTCCTACTCTAGCCTCTAAAACAACTACTAGTGGAGATAAACCATACAAAGGTTACCTGAAAAACCCGATATTTCACACTTCCAGATTTAATCCGATTTACATGGAAACTACTGTTAATACAATTGATCGTTTACCTCCAAAATCAAGTTGTGGAAAAGACGGTATTTCAACACAATTACTCAAATTAATAAAAAATGATATTAGCAAAGCAGTCACTCTAATTATTAATCAATCAATAATAACTGGTATATTTCCAGACAAATTAAAAATTGCAAAAGTCATACCCCTTTTCACAAAAGGTGATATTTCTTACTTTTCGTGCTATTTCTATCCTGCCAGTGATTTTAAAAAATTTTGAAAGGGTTATGAACTTGATTAATCGGTTACTCCAATAAATATATACTTTGATTTATCAAAAGCATTTGACACAATTGATCACAATATATTGGTACAGAAGTTAAATTACTATGGATTAAATGACAAGGCTCTGGACTTTTGTAAGAGTTATTTACAAAATCGTAAGCAGTATGTAGAAACTGAAAATTGTATGTCTAAGGAAATAGTCATCAACACTGGTGTCCCTCAAGGTTCAATTTTAGGGCCGCTCTTATTTATTATACATATATAAATGATATAGCACTTTCTAGTGACCTTTTCAAATTCATAACATATGCTGACGACACCACTCTTACTTGGCCAAATGCGAAGTGAAAATATTAACAAAGAACTAACTTTTCATATGCCTCAAAAGAAAATAGAATACCCTGTGTTACAAATAGATGGGGCATACATTGAATGTGTAAATGATTTCAATTTTTAGGCATCACAATAAATAGCCATTTAAACTGGCAGAGTCATACAAACAAAATAGCAAATAAAATCTCTAAAACAATAGGCATACTAAATAAACTTAAACATTTTTTACCACCTAATACATTATATATTATGTACAATGCTCTTATTCTCCCTCATATTAATTATGGCTTACTGTTATGGGGTCATCAGGCACATCGAATTTTCAAATTACACAAAAAAGCAATACGAATAATATCCTTAAGTAAATATAATGCTTACACAAGTCCTATTTTTAAAAGACTTCAGTTGCTAACGTTGGATGACATTTATAAAATCCAACAATTAAAATTTTACTATAAATTAATTAACAATCTTTCACCCTACTACTTTAATGTTTTTCCAAACACACACATCTATAATATTCATCAGCACTGCACACGTGAAAGAAATAATCTGTATATGTCCAGATTCAAACATGAATTTGCAAAAAAAATGCATTAGACACAACATAGTTGAGACAGTTAACTATACACCAAGTATTATCATTAATAAAATTTACACCCACAGTCTGTATGGTTTTTCAACATACACAACAAACTTTCTTATTTTAAATTATGAATCCTGTTGTCGTATTCATAATTGCTTTATATGTAATTCGTAATACGTATTGAAATGTATACCTAAGTGTCCATATGTACGTCAATTTTTACAAGAGTACATTTAATCTCCTTGTATTATGTATGTATGTTGATACGCTGAGTAATGATCAACTGTAAAACAAGGCATATGTTATTCTGATTTGTGACATGTAAATTTTGATGTTGATTATATTTATGGGGTGGCTCCTGTGCTAGCGATATTGTGTATCTTAATGGGAGTCTCCCGACCTTATCTAGTATTCATGTTATTCATTGTGTATATATCGTATATATATATAGGTCAAATAAACTGATTCTGAGTTCTGAGTTCCAGTAGCTGCTGCCAGTGCGGACGTTGTAAGCACACATGTATAGATAATATCGGTACAGCTGCGTAATTACAAGACAACGGTTGTCATTCAAGAGTGACAGCTCGCTGTGTATAGTGTGGCCATCTTGTCCGTTGGAGATGATAGTATCTTGTTGCAAGCTTTATCGTCCGTCTTTTATTCGTTCTGCCTTTATGTCTACTCGGTGGGAATCTCCTCTAGTGTGCCATTCAACCTTTCCTTAGCGACCGTTAGTGCCTTCAGACGAACCGGCTATTGTTGTGGTCTCTTTATGTTGAGATGTCGTCTTCTGGAAGGCTGACGGCTATAAATGTGTGCGTCAAGTGGGCTGTTTACCCACCTGTGAACATAATTATATTTCCTGCATTCAAGCCAAATTTGTGTCGTCTTTTTATTTAACAATTTTAGTTGGATCTCAATAGTCAAATGGCAGGTGGTATCTGTGTGCCACGAAATGTTTCCCAGTTTTCTTAATCTGTAGAAAATCACTAAAAACTAATTTTATAACAAGTGTATGGATGTTATTTAATGAAATAATTGGTACTGGTTTAGAATATCGATTCTCAGGACAAAATATGTCTTCAGGTTTTGGTGAAAGCAGTATATTCGATTTACGCTCAGTGAAAACTGGTTTTACCATATACTTTCTGCTTCCCAACATAGCGGTATATATATATATATATATATTATATATATATATATATATATGCATATATATATATATATCTACACATAGCGGTATATATATATATTATATATATATATATATATGCATATATATATATATATCTACATATATATATATATATATATACGTATATATATATATATACCGATATGGTGGGAAGGGGAAAGTGTATGGTAAAAGCAATGTCAAAACTACTTTTTGTTATAATTAGATATATGTATATATATATATATACATATATATAATTATAACAAAAAAGTTGTCTTGAAAAAACTGGACAGGCTCTTCCACAATGTATTCATGTTAGATAGCTCTACCCTATTGTATCTAGTCAAATTTGTGCAAACGTTTTATTTAAAGTCTCTTTGAATGAAGCAATTGTCAGTTAATGTACACCCTAGCCCTGAATACTCTAGTTTTGCGTCCATCTGTGTTGACATTTATGATTCTTCTTTCTCCGATTATTGTATCTGCATTTATCGCCCTCCAGTACACCCTGCAAAATGAGGAACATGCTTTCACCACACCTGTCATTGAGAAAATCGCCAGGCACTTTTCGGAAGTTTCTGAGAACAGACTGGATAAAAGCACAACGTTTTTTTATTGATTCCAATAAAGAGACATTCCATTAACATGCACAGTACTAAACAGGTTAGAAGGAAGACATATGTAGTGTGCCTTCCGAAATAAACTGGCAATGTATGGTGAAAGAAATTTCAAAAATTTCGAAACCGCAGTAGACACTTATTAAAAGTACATAGGATTAACCTTGGAAAATTTACTATTTAGTTACACATGTCCCTTTATTCTACAAATGGGCTATGAATCAACACATACCTGGAGGAGTAAAAACAAATGATGTGGGCAGAATAGATAACTAGGGGTTTTCTCAAAGCGAACGTACTTTTTAGGGATGATGTACAGGCCAGCTTCACGAAGCGTTAAAGGGGGGGGGGAGTAGACGGAAATAAAGACACATGAAAAAGTCACGGAAATAAGCTAACATAGTTGCCTAGGAAAGTAAGTCACAGTAACTATTCACTAATAGTTCAACAAAATAAAGATTGCTGATTAAAATATTTACGATTATTCTGCAGAAACTCTAACAAAGTCTTGAACATTTTCATTAATATTTGAACACAATTAATATTTATCAGAGACTATGCATTGAATTTTGTGTTAAATTTAAGTTAAGTTTTATTATTAAAACAAATATTTGCATGAATTTATTTAATATTTTCATTTTTATTGTAAACACAAAGAAATCTTAATTTTAAATTGTGACTTTATTCCTGTGATTTTTCCCGTGACTTTTTCCTGTGACTTTATTTCCTACTTTCTAACCATTCATAAGATGGTGGGGTTCTCAACAAATCCAAATTTGGCGTGATGTTCTATAAGGATGGCTGTTATCTTACCCTGCTTAAACGAAACAAAATATTGCTGCTAAAATTATTGATTTAAATAATTATCAATAGTGGCGGTCATAAAAGTAAAAAAGTAAAATGTTACACGTCGAGCACTTAGAAGAAATGACACAAAATGATGCATATTTTACGATGAAATTAATATACACGCAAACTAGATAGTTTCTGACGGTCATATTTATTACTGAGGGTATCAGTAACATTGGCACGGGAAAACATAACTATTTGCCAGGTATTTTTTTTATTTAAAGCAATCGAAATAATACGAATTTCGGACGGTTGATATTGCAAGGATCACCATTCACATAATATTAAAAATATATGATGATTCAGACTACAATTATTGTAGATGGTTTCCGAAGGGTGAATCTCATTTAGATGATATCTATCAATAGTGGATGAACAAAGGAAAGTAAAATGTGAAAAATAGAGTATTTAGAGGTAACCACACAGAGTAACGCATATTGTACGGTCGATTTTAAAACAAATGCAATATTTCACAAGATTTAACAAGATTGCCATCCAGAGAATTAACTCTAGATGGCAGGTGGACAAGGAAGCCCTTTGGCTTATCGAGAGTCCAATCCTTTTATCTACACATATCCAGCCCTTCTGAGGTATGTGTCGATTTTATTTTTAAACATATTCACACTACTAGCACCCACACAATCATCAGATAATCTGTTCCATTCAGTTACAGTCCTTTGTGAAAATGAGAACTTTCTTACGTCTAATCTACACTGCTCCTTTACTAATGTAACTTCATGTCATCTAGTCTTTCTATCTTTCTTAACTGAAAAAAACATATTTCTATCAATATTTTCATAACCATTCAATATTTTAGACAATTATATCTGATCTCCTCTCAATCTCCTGGTCTCTAGTGTTGTTAAACCATTCTACATATTCGTTCCCATGTCCTGTCTGATGGCATTTACATTTCCCCAAATTTAACAACATTTGTCACTTTTCAGACCATTTGATCAACCTGTCAAGATCATCTTGTAAATGCTGTCTATCGCCATCACTTTTAATCCTTCTAAAGACTTTTGTATCATCCGCAAATTTCAACACCTTGCTAGCTATATCATCGTCCAAATCGTGTATATATATTAAGAATAATATAGGTCCCAGTACTGATCCCTGTGGAACCCCACTCAAAACTGATTTCCCGTTTGAAGCCTCCCCATCAACAACTACCCGTTGTCTTCTGTCAATCAGTCATTTTTCTATCTAGTTAATTATACAATTTCCTATGCCATGGGCCTTTAGTTTAAGCAGTAATCTTTGATGTGGCACTTTGTCGAAAGCTTTTTGAAAATCTAAGTAGATGATATCTACTGGTGATCCATCATCTACCCACTTAGTGATATCTTCCAGAAAACATAACATATTTGTTAAGCATGACCTCGCTTTTAGAAACCCATATTGAGATGGGTTTATCAAGTTATATTTAACAAGAAAATCCACAATGTGATCTTTAATTAATCTTTCTAATAATTTACAAATCACCCATGTTAAACTATAATTATTTGACTTATTTCTCGAAACTTTTTTAAATAACGGTATAATTTTTTCTTCTTTTCATTCTAAAGGAACCACTCCCTCTTATAATGACAAGTTGAAAACTGTTGCAAGCAGTATGCTAATTTGTTCTACAATTTCCAATAGTAGATTGGGTGGAATACCATCCACTCCAGGTGATTTATTATCCTTCATAGCCCTAATTTTCTTAGCTACCATTTCTGGGGTTACAATTAACTGTGTTAAATAGTCTGATTCTGCCCCCTTGAACTTAGCCTCTGGTACTGGCAGTGAACTAATGTCTTCTCTGGTAAACACTGAACAAAAATAGAGGTAGTTTCTGACGATTATGTTTAATTGAGAGGGTAACTATGATAATTGGAATGGTGAAAATGTTACTATATACCTTGTATTGCTCAAATCAAGTGCAATGGATAGATCACGCAATTTTGATGGTTTATATTGCTGTAGACTTACTCTAGACAGTTTCTGACGGGTGATATGGAAATGCTACATATCGATCAATGAAAGGAAATGTCATAATGATAATCATAATGATATGTATATGACGGTTCAGATTACAACAATTTAAATGCAATCTAGGCGGTTTATGACGCATCAATCTCAATTAGTTAACTATCAATAGAGTACATCATAACAGTTAAAAAGCAAAATGTTACACATAGAGCACTTAGAAGAAATGACATAAAATGACGTATATTTGACTGTCAAACTTAAAATAAACGCAAACTACATAGTTTCTGACGGTCAAATTTATTACAGAGGGTACGTATCACTTTTGGGACGGTAAAATGTAATAATATGCCTAATTAAATTTAGGGCAATGAATAAACTCTTCCAATTTGGACGTTCGATTTTGGAAGAATCGCCATTTACATAATACTAAGCATATAGGACTGTTCGGCTTACAATACACGCATTGTAAACGGTTTCCGACGAGTGTAACTCATTTGGATGATAACTATCAACAGGGGACGAAAAAAGGAAAGTAACTGGAGGGAATCATTAAGAATGGATTAAGCAGCAATTTGTATCCAGGGAAACAAAAGAAATATAATTATGCGTGTCATCTGCATAATGGTGATGATCCAAGTGATGACTTTGGATAACAGAGCTTGTGGAGCGCAGTAACGCAGCGGTAAGAGCTCCGGACTTTCGATTGAGAGAACGGGATTCGAATCTTACGCGGCGGTGGCGAACATTGGGCAAGTTCGTTGACCCTACATTGCTTCAGTTCACTCAGCTGTATGTATGAGTAGCTGGCTATAGACAGTGGTTAATATTTGTGTAACAATAGTCTTCGCGCATTAATTGCAGCGTGGCTGAATACTTCCCAGATAAGTCGAGATGGTGTTCAATTGAACAGGTCTGCTAGGGAGTAAAGTGTAAAGTGCTTTCAGCCCTCCTGAGGACTGGATAGTGCGCTATATAAGAACTTACCTTTACTTGTTTAATGACGTAGTGTAGAGAGTGATAAACAAAGGCCCAAGAACAGAACCCTGGGGAAACCACATGTATTAGGAAGTGCAACCGAAAGGTAGTTCCCTATCTTTAAGGGTTGGTATATAATTTATAATATTTATAAGTTAGGTATGCAGAAAGCTAGCCCAAAGCACATTGAGAAGCGATTAATGAGAAATATTGTTGTCGTCAATGGCGGCAGAGAGATTAAAGAAACTAAGTGCAGTTACTTTGCCTTTATCGATGTTTAGGTTAATATATTTGTGTACTTTTTAAAAGTGTAGTTTCTTTAGAATGGAATTGTTTGTAGGCTGATTGTAACACGTTAGTTAAGACATGTGGTTTGATGTGAGACCATTGACGGCTTACTAGTACGTTTTCTAGTATTTTGGACATTACGCGGATGTTGACAATTGGTCCATATCTGTTACGCCTTGCTTAGGCACAAGAATGACTTCTTATGAACTGGACTGGCATGTGCGTATTTGATGATTGCTTTCCTCCTTGTTCCCTACTGTACAGGGGTCAGGGTTAGGTACAGTAAAGCTGAACCACTCTCTGTGTCTTTTCCTTACATATATTTCTGTCCATCGCTCCCTGTCTCCACCTTTCATCCTCCCCTGATCTTCTCATGTCCCTCCTCACGCAGTCCTTCCATCTCAGCTGTGGCCTTCCCTTTGTCTGTCCTTTGTGTTGTTTCGCCTCTGTTCTCTTCGCTATTTGAATTAATCAGGAACAAGCCATAGCATGACGGTAAAATTATAATATTTGGATCTTGTGGGTGCATATATGTTAAGTAAAACCTTCCCATGCATCTCCTAAGAGTTCTTTTGGATATCTGATAAAGTGGGATTTAAGAATGTCAGTCGCAATATTACTCTTATGAATGGGCAAGTAAAGCACATTGTGTTAGGGTTCTACATGAGTTATAAAACCTGTAACATCGACGATATACATGTGGTAGCCTTATGACGCTTCCGAAACTGTAGGTTTCTGGATATTGTTGGAAGTTGAACGACTTATAAAGAGGTCGAATATATGCGTTTTAGTGGATGGGTCAAATGTCAATCACACAGTATTTCACGACATAATTGACATTTGGCCCGTCCACTAAAAGTCAATTATGTCGTGAAATACTGTGTACACAAAACAGCAAGTAATGAGCGCAACTAACCTATAAATAAACAAGTAGAGCTCCCAGCATTATCTATGCTCTCTAAAACATATTTTGTTAATGACACTTTGCGTACTAGTTGCTCATCTAGCCATTCCTGGTAGTGGTCTTGAATGATATCATAAAATGTGCAAGACTTCTTACTAGAGCATGTCATGGCATCACGTTTGAGTTTGCACCAGATGTAATTGAAGCCTTTACGAACCATTACCTTGAAGGGATAGGTGAGCGAACATTTTCCAACTATTGTTGTTGCTTTTTATGCAACTCTGTATAAATCACAGCCTTCGATACATAATCTGACTTTAAATTAGTAAACAATCTGCTAAAAGTGGCACCATATTGCAATGAGTGCAAACTGGTAGAGTAAGCAGTTTTCTTATACCTTTGCGCCACGTAGTATACAACTAAGCTAGACATATGTCTTGTAAATTCCACAAACACACATCATACAAAGATATACAATACGACATAAATAATCGACGTATTGTGCTAATATTACAAAATTCTAAATTAGCAGAGACTTCATTTACACGCCAAATCAAATCATGATATATATTTTTCTCATAGCCTGATGAGTGCGATGATCAATAATGTGGCATACATGCAACCCTTTTTACTTTGTTTCACTTTTATATATTTTTAATCACAGTTAAAAGGACTATCGGTACCAGTGCCATATTTAATAAGTGGATATGGTTAGGGATTAAATTGTAAATAATATTCATATGCAAATTCTACACATTTATCGCACATTTTGTTCAAAGCATATTTTGATGGAGCTACTAATGATATGTCATCAGCATAGCACAATACTTATGACCGATCATACAACCGAATTCAGACATACTGGGTCTTGTTAACATTTCATCAATATAGATAGAAAATAAAATGGGGGACAACATCCCACCCTGTTTCACTCCATTGCTAGTGAAGAAATACGTTGACATTGAATTGTTCCATGATACGTTTAAATGTTGATTAGTGTACATCTGAAATAGCCATCAGATTTGAAGGCGATTCATTGCTCGATCCATAAGTAAATAAAACAAATTATCATAATTTACTTCATCAAATGCTTTAATAGGATCTAGTAACAACACATAAACATCTGATTCCCTATGCTGGAAATAGTTCAGAGACTCCATTAACGCAAATGTACATTTATCTGTAGAACTATGAGGTTTAAAATCAAACTATCAATCACTTGTTTTAAAAGCATCAGCACTTTTTATCATTGTAACCCAATAAAATATGTACGACAGGTGGCTACTAAGAACAATGGTTCGATAGTTATCAGAATCATTTGCTCATTGTTTTGTTTACCAAAGGTTGTATTATGGCTATATTAAAACTATCCGGAGTATACCCACTATACACCACTGACGTAAATAATAAAGATAGAAAACACATAGTTTGTAACGAGCATTAATAAAGTAATCGGTATGTACCAACTCATGTCCATCACATTAGTCATTTTTAACATGGTTAATACCATTCAAAACATAATCAACAGAAACAAAATGTTCACAGTCATTACATTGAACATCTACTTTCCTATGTATATTTTGTAACAATGACGCCATATCCTCTTCATTATAGGCTACTGAATTTTATAAGTCATCATACTTAGTAGCAAAGAGTTTAGAAATATGTTCGTCATCTATTACGTCACTTGTTACTTCAAGATGACCGTCATAATACGTAACACAAACTATGCTTGCTGGTATTTTAACATAACAACATACAGTTAAGATATTTATTGTATGTTATACATGTACTTTCATATGATAAAGAATACCTATTTATGCCACACATCACTGTTGTTGGCGTACTCTTGAGGGAAATTGAACAGTTAATGTTTTAACCATTACATTTGACAATTGGTAGTGAAAGAGCAAGTACACAAACGTATATATCGTGTGACCAACGTCAAGACAATTTCCACAACAGACATATCCAGCTGCATGTATAATGTAACATTGAACAAATATACAACATGCATACGAACATTTATATATTCAATGATATTAACCCGTTGTATTCAACAGTATTCTATATATTTATAGTTAAGATTCATACAAACAATATAATGATAGTAATTAATATATATCATGCTGACGACTCATGTGCCCCTTCATATGTCACACGATTTCCGCAACAGAGACACAACGATGTGCATGATCCCTGCATTCTTGCATTTGCTTTTTTGACAAACACATTTTGAATATTCAGGGATGGTTATGGTTCCGTAAGCATGATAAGATGTAGTACAACAACATCATCTTTGTATTAAGGATATTGAAAGTTATAACATGCATTAATGCATTTGGGATATCACATGATTTGGTGTCAGAAACCAGTCAGCCAAGATTACAAACACTTTGCATAAGCAGAAAAAGTGCCATCTCTCCAACCTCACCCTTCACCCCTACTGTTTGTCGTCCATGCATTTTATGGCACATGTAATGACCCGTGCAAGCAGCACGTCGTTGCAATGGCAAGATGACGCTAAATTCATCGAAGATTTCAACGTCCATCGGATGGAGTTTCTCCTGAAGCAGACGGACGAACGCCGCCAGCGCGCAGCAATTACGACTGCCGCGGCGGTACTGCAACTGATCATCTGCCACAGGAGGTGATGTAATGATAATCAGTCTGAATCCAATGTGTTCGCTTCGCCGCTTGACCTCAGCGATGACATTGCCGTATGATTCGACCATGTTCGCTAAAGTCGAAGGCAGCCCCACGTAGGCCATGTCATGAGCTCCAGTTTGCATGATCACTAGATCGTGTGGATGCAGGTTTTGTTTGCTCAATTCGTTACCTAAAAGTGTCTCAAATTTGTTTCCGTGGGATCTCCAGATATAATGTATGTTTCCGACAGATAAATATGTATGCTTTGGTTTCAAGTTCGCAGGCAAACCGTAGCATTTCCATATCAAGTAGTCGGCTTTAAAACGCATGTGCGATGATCCAATCATGATTATCTTCCGAAACTTGTGTGTGCATGCGCAAAGTGTTGACACGTTCATTGGCCGAAACTTCTGATCGTATCGCAGTCTTAAGGCGACACGACTAACACCAGTCTTTTCCCATAAAACTGGATTCCGAGGGGTGTCAACAACGCGAGAGGATACTCGTCGCGATGATCCTATATAATCCACTGGTTGCGTATTACGACGGCATACCGTCCTGTTCCATAGCATGTAGTGCATGGGATGATTGAATGATGTGTACGCTGTGTAGTTCGTATACTGCAGCAGAATTGTAATGTCCATGCACAACTCTGTACCCATTGCCGGACACCTCACGATGTAGGTACCATAGAAGAAGTCCCAAATTGAACACATTCGCCGAATCGCTGATGAAACGGTTTCGCTGTACACGTAATAGCAGCTGCCACCGGAAGTTCTGTGATTCCTGTAACGTTCGTTTACGCGGACATACACGCCATCAGTGTCAACTGGTTTCACGTTGTAGTCATATTCAGGGTCAAATATCAGCGTTTTTGGTTCGTTTACAACATGAAATTTGAAATTTGGATTAAGCATCATGAAGCGACGGTATTGCCTGATTTCGTTGATCCCTACACCCCAATTGTAGACGGTCTCAGCTGTTTTCCTTCTCCACTTTACTGGGAGCAAACGTAATAATTTCACGTCAATTTTGTCATTTCTTACCGTTCTGTTGAACATATACATTGCAACGATTGTAAGGAATAATGATATAAATATTTTCTTGTATCCTATGCGGCATATGTTCGCATATTTCAATTGTCTATGCACAGGGGATTCCATGGGTGTCACTGACATGCTGCAACTTCTCAGATGATAATTTATATACTATTTTGTGATTATTATGCTTTTACATACTCACTTATTGAGTGATATATATATAGGTCAAAATAAAAACTACTATATGTCTGTCTGTCTGTCTGAGATGTGCATGGTACTGCTATCACTTGAGCCGTGCAGATAGTATCTACTTTCATCAGATACAAAAATGTGTGCAGCTAGAGACTGTGTCGTCTTTCTGAAATTTAATAGGCATCATTATAGCAAACCAACTAACATCGCCACAGGCATCAAAGAAACAATAGTACAACACAAATGCATTGCAACAGCGACAATTTGGGCACCACAACAATAATAAAAACACGTTACAAAATGACAGCATGTTGTCGGTGATTTTACAGGAAAGGTTGCGAAATATTATCACGCTGGTAAACAAATAAAGTGCATTTATGTGGGGGGAAATGATGTCGAAATAGAAATATGCAGATACTAAGAAATGTAAGGATTGAAGCTACGCTAAGATCGTGATAAAACAGTGATTTATCATAGAAAGCTGTGAGTGCTGCAATGCTGTCACCTATTTTACAACTCTAGGGACGTAGACCTTGCTAAACATCATTATGTGCATTCGTCCCTAAAATATAATGGTGGCCCAAATGTTGGGTCCTGGCCACCATTTTTACTATACGTGGACATTCATCAAGGACACAATAACGGAAATTGTCTTAGTTACGTTTCCTGTTAACTCACTTGTTCAAGACGCTGAATATACTAGAACTTTATTCATATATATATAGAACAGTATATACTTGCAACATATCTAATAGCTACTGCATTTCTATTCAATCAGAAATATCAGTATTGAGGAAAGACAACACAATTATTTATTGTATTTATTTATTTATTCATCTATTTAACGAAAGTGGTGCAGTTCATTCAAAACAACATAAAACTAAATGTATTTCCTCAATCTGATCATATTTGGTATATGCATTTACGGGATATGGTTAAGTGGTGTTACATTTTAAATGCATCCCATCTTTACATCTATAACTAATTCTAATCAAGTTTACTTTCGTGAAAATACAAAATCGCAATAAAAATGCAGTGAATATTTGGCTAAGGCCAATATTTGTGTAAGAAATCAAAATATCCAAAAGTAAACACTACTGGCAAAAGTGTAATGGGCACGATCGCACTTGTTTGCACAATGTTGATTGTTTCGCGAATACTTAAAATGAAATGCTACTTAATATACAATAAAGTTTGAGCGAGACTGATGTATATTTACTTGGCTACAGGCTGACATTGCGCTTTATCAAGAAGGTTTAACTTCACTCATGCTTACACGTGCTGCAGACTGTTTCTATGTCAAGAGCAATAATACATCATTAGGAATTAATCTTCTTTACTTGGAAATAATATTTAAGTATATATATATATATATATATAAATGCTACTTGAATAGTATTGTTTACATATATTTATTTTGCTCTCAGAGAGACAATCGTTTTATTGTGCGCAACAATTTCACGTTAGTTTCAATATGGTGATATAATAGGAGACGTTTCTGAGCACATGGTTTGTTCATATTGTGATACAAGCACAACAACTGGCACACACCTTCTATGACAGGTTGCAAAACAACAGGGAGGTTTAAAGGGTCTTGTTACCAGATTTTCAAAATGGCCATCGTGCAATTACTTAATATATTTCTCCATTTCTGTTGCACAGAGCGCTAGACTATTGTCTTGGGACGAGATAAATCGGTTTAGGTAACATGTGGTGTGATTAGATGATGATCGCATTTGCGTCTATATTGAAAACTAACGGCAATTTAAATTCAAACAAAATAATTAACATTGAACTACAACATTTCATTAACAATCCTTTGCTGTGATGTATATTGTAGAATGCAGCGTTTTGAAATCATTCAAGGTAATTTGCATTTTAAAATAACAGCCACATGTAACACATGCAATCTTTAGCATATCTGGGCATCTAATTGTGAATGGTTTAAAATGATAAACATTTTAGGCTTTATGAATTGATTAAGATAACGCTTAACGTCATGCGTTGAGTACCATGTTATAGTCCAACTATAATCAGGCAAGCGTATGTATGTATTATATGTATGTATGCATGTATGTAGTCATGCATACATGCATGCACGCACATACGCAGCACGTACGTATGTGGTTAGACGGCTCACACGTCGGACGCCAACTTTCAGGGATTAAACTATGACTTCACGAATAATAGATACCCCTTTATTTGTTCTTGAATGACCATGTATGTTAAGCGGTCTTCGTGGTTTTTACGGTAAATCAATTGTTTTTAACGTTAAACGTAACAGCAACAATCAGCAAATGCGCGGCGAATTCATGCCCAAGTTTACGTCATAACAAAGGACTCGTCATGAATGAAAATAATCTATAATCTAGGAATTGTCATTGGCACTCACCTGTGGATAGCATCTGAGATATCGAGCGTATGTCGCAGCGACTATCATCGTTTGCCTCGAATTGTTAGAGAAATGGTCTTAGTGAAATACTTACCGTTTCCATACGAAAACGCAGCACCCCGCGAAAACGGTGCTAACAGCGTTAAGCGTGATAGCGGTTATAACCAATGAAAAACACACGTTGACGCACGTGACGTAATTGCCTTGGGTAGTCACGCTCAATTCGCATAGGCCATACACAGAGATAAGCGGCTAGATTTCCAGCGATTGGAAGCGTCGCATTTTGAAGTGGGTCAGACAACGACCCGGTAACATATATGATACGATCACTATCAACTACGATTCTTTATCGTTGGCGTTGCGTGTCTCAAGTTCGTGTACCGTCCAATTTGGTGTCTCCTTGCCGTTGGTTTGGGTCGATTTTGTCTTCTGAGTTATGTTAAGAGAGTATAATACAATGTTTAAAGTAAACCACCAACGGCTCTAACATTCAGCATAAATAGTATGTTTATTAAAGGATATGGGACATATTGAGGCGACAGTAGCAAATATCATTTCACTGGTCGATAATGCATGAACTGGAATAGTTCACTTGTTCTCAATCTCATGTAAATTATAATAATTGAAATTAGTAATGGCCGTTAAATTGAATATGTAGTACCATCTGAATTATAACTGCTTTGTTGAATATGTATCATTTAAACTATTGTCTATTATATATTACATAATCCGGCGTTCAACCTGTTTTCTAAATGACACATTAAATTAAAACACTGTTTTTTTGTAGTGATTTTTTAAATGGTGTCCAAAACAATAGTGCTTCTCATCAATGTATTTCTTAGACAACATTTGTACTGTTCTAAGCGCTAACCTGGATTCTAAAAAACAAACTGCAATGCCTAATACACAACTGAACATACATTTCTTTTTCTATTTATGCCACCCTCGTGTTTAGGTAAGATCGATGATGATAACATCCATCCGAGCAAAAGGCGAAGAAGGCCACTAGTGAGAAGCGTAACTTTGAAATTATTGAGGCCTGCTTATATTATGCAAGATTTTCAAAATGTATATTTGAACTGTTGTTTTGTGGTCACATACTAGAGATTGTAAATATTGTTTGAAAACGTTATAATTATGGTTGTTATTGTATGATCTTCGCACGTACCTTGTCGTAACACTCTTACATGACTCCAGGTGGTATTGTGTCCGGAGACTTGGGTTAGTTAAATATGTACATAACTGAAATGTTGATGTTATGTACATATTTAACTAACCCATACTTACAAACAATACGTTTTTATCAGAAATTGTGTCTTTATCACGATAACACTTCGAAGCAATCTGGTTATTTTATTCCTCATGTCAGACCAATAAAATAAAAGATAAGTACTTATTTAGCACGGTGTCTAATCCTTAGAACTATTCCAAATGCTTTAAACTGCATCACTTGGCAGACCTGTTCATTCAATTAATATTTCGCCTTCGCTGGAAAGCATTCAGCCACACTGCAATTACTGCTTGAGGACTACTCTTTCACGTATTATGCACTATAGCCTTTAGTTAGCTACTCATTTTAACTGCATGCATGCATATTTTCAGGAATTATTTAGTAATTATCGACAATAATTATATATTACTCAATCAGTATATTTCATTGTTTTGCCATGTTCACTCTAGGTTTAACTAAATATACAACAAACATATATAATTGTGTGTTGCGTTTTAGACTTAGTTCAGCGTTCTACAAACGTTTTAAGGTGCGGGCCAAATTAATGTTGTCCGGTTATCTCTGTGCGGGTCAAAGCTTTTAATTTGATGAACCATACATTTTCGTGGTTGCTCGTTAAGTGCATGTGTTTTGTGTTGACCTGAACCACATCTAAACAACACATAAATTACACTATACGCCACGTAAAAAACTATCTAAACATAAAGCCAATACTCTATTCTTCTACAAAGTAGGCCTAATACTGAATGGAGAGACCATATATATTGAAGATCGCGAAACTACCTTCACACGGTATCGAAGGTGTTTTTGGTGTGATTCGTCGTTGGGAATTCCGATATCGCTCAATCAAATGCTGCCTAAAAGTCAACCATATCTACGTTGTCTCAAGCAATGCTGAAAATCGGCACTTTTAAAACGCTCAATAGAACAAGCGGACAACCACTGTGTTAGTAGCCTAATGGGATTGAATTTAGCCTGAATTAAAATGGGAGCATACGGCCAACCACATAATCTAATCTAGGTATCCAACACCAAAACCGGATACCAAAAACGGGTTTCTTCATAGCATGAGGTGTGTATCTGTTCTACTGCTCACTTAATTTTTTTTTTATTGTTCCGTTTGAATATCCTTGGTGGAAAATATGAACAGTAATTTGTGCGCATCCATACATGAAAAACACGGATGGTCATGAAATTTTTCTGTTGATAATAATTTGTCGGGGTAGATTTTAATTCAGGCCATGTAAGTGTTGACATGCAAAAAACTTCCCCAGCAGCAACACAGTGACGCAAGCACTACAATGCATGTAAACACATATCGGTGTGTTGATATGCAAAAAACTGCACCAGCACCAAA
This sequence comes from Escarpia spicata, assembly GCA_963995525.1. Classification (NCBI taxonomy): domain Eukaryota; kingdom Metazoa; phylum Annelida; class Polychaeta; order Sabellida; family Siboglinidae; genus Escarpia; species Escarpia spicata. The sequence goes on along the minus strand of OZ023207.1, from coordinate 34,569,815 downwards.
ACAGTGACATAAGCACTACAATGCATGTAAACATCAACCCGACAATTAATGAATATACAAAAACCCACCATAATGCATTGACATGCAAAGAAACTGCCACAGCAGCAAACAGTGACACCAGCACTAAAATACATGTAGACGCACAGACCTGACAAAGCAGGAATGTAGAAAAAACTGACCATAATGTGTAGATCTGGAAACAAAAAACTGCCTCAGCAGCAAACAGTGACATATGCACTACAACGCATGGCAGTAACCATATGAGTAGTAATGAGGGTAGGTGGAGCCTCGCCCCGCCCCTTTTTGACCTACTTTAGGCCTAACTCCATGCATAAAAAACGTCCTTATCTTTTTCGGGAACCTACTTATAAAAAAAGATCAAAGGGTTTTTGTGACACTAAACGTTTTCGGGAACCTACTTATAAAAAACGTGATTGATGACCTGTCACTTTTGATTGATTACCCTGTCCTCTTGAGGTGCCACCTAGCGATTATCCCAGTGATTAGTTTAGCCCTAGCGATCAACGTTAGGATATAGCAGCGTCCCTAGTTACGTTCTTTATATAACCATACGGTTATAGCTAAAACCACCGTCCTAGTTACGGGCGGTTAAATTTAGCTCCACGGCTAGCAGCGGTCGCTGTGCGATTAACGGCGTAAATTTAGCTCAACGGCTTAGCTGTGCGTTTAACGGTTAGTTGGCACTGAGCGTTTAATAAAATGAAACGAAATGTACGGCTGCAGCAGGCGCTGTGCGAATAACGGCGTAAATTTAGCTCAACAGCTTAGCTGTGCGTTTAACGGTTAGTTGGCACTGCGCGTTTAATAAAATGAAACGAAATGTATTCAGCGTGTGTACTCAGCGGCCTGGTAAGGCGGGATGTTTGCGTGCGGTGGATATAATATAGGAAGCAACACGGCGCGGGGGGCGTGTACCGTGGCGGCGCAAGAGGCGGGAGATGCGTTTCGCGGGCCGCGAAGGCGTCGAGGCGCCTTCCTAGTATTATACCACGGCCGGCGGGAATCAACGGCGCGTTGAAGCCACGCCGTTCGAATAATTCGTCCCGTGGTACCGGGGTGCGCCATAGCCCTGTGGTGGTGTCCCGTCTTAGAAACGATGATATCAGCCCATCGGGCGCAACATCGTCATCGCTACTGTCGGGTGTAGGGGATCGGCTAGAGGTGTCGACGCCAGCGTCCCAGTCTTCGGTGGGCGGTGTGACAGCTGTCTGGCGTACTGTCGGGCGGACGACGCATATAGGCCGTTCGCGTGTAGACGGTCTGTGAAACATGAATAACGCCTGTGAATAATTAACAACATGAATAATTATTAATTAATAGGACTCCTGTAAAATGAGCCTCTGTAAAAGCCAACCGCTCTATTGGCTCCCAAATTAATGAGACACAATATGAATAACGAGGTTCTTATTAATTACATGTAATTAATAAAGAATAGGGGACTCGTGTAAAAACCAACGTACCGCTCTAATAGAACGCCTGTAAAAGCCAACTTTTATTGCTAAATAATAATAGTAACTCACCGCTGCTTTGTCGTGGGAAACGTGAACGTGGTACCCGATGCCATACTCGTGTGAAAATGAACAACGACTGCTGGTTTTTTCTAAAGCAAACTAGTCAGTTATGCGTTAAGAGCGCATGCGCAAAAACACTGAATGTGAATACCGTTTCAAAAGTCTAACCGAAACGCTGAAAGTATGAAATTAAGTATTGTGTGGGATCAGGCGGTCGTAGGGAATTATGTGGTGTAGTAATATTATAGAAATTCGATGTAAAAGTCACATTTGACAACGAACGCACTAACGTGAACGCTAATTTTTTTCCTAAAGCAAATACCGCGGATCCGAGTGGCGACGCAAATCACTGATAAGCTTATCGTGATCGGAATGTGAAGAGAGAACAATGCTGTTTCCAAAACCTAACCGAATCGTTAAAAGTATGAAATTAAGTATTGTGTGGGATCAGTCGGTCATAGGGAATTATGTGGTGTATTTATATTATAGAAATTCGATGTAAATACACAGTTGACAACGAACGCACTAACGTGACCGCTAATTTTTTTCCAAAAGCAAATACCTTGGAGACTAGTCAGTTATGCGTTAGTGCGCATGCGCGAAATGTAATAGAACTGTCGATTAGGGCGTTATGTGTTAAGTGCGCATGCGCCGTATGTTGCTTATATAAAACGGTTGAAAAATTGCTATGTGGTATAACGCAAGTGGTCTGACTTATTACAGCAGTAGCAGACGTCCTTCCACCGCGAGAATGGCCGACAATATCGAGATGACGACACCGGCGAAAAAGCTGAAGGCGATGCGTAAGCAGGCGTCTAAGGCGAGTGGAAGTCAGCAGCAGCAGCAGCAGCAGCAGCAGCAACCACACATCACTGAATAGCAGTATACTGCTGTAGGTCCACACATCACTGAATAGCAGTATACAGCTGTAGGTCCACACATCACTGAATAGCAGTATACAACTGTAGGTCCACACATCACTGAATAGCAGTATACAGCTGTAGGTCCACACATCACTGAATAGCAGTATACAGCTGTAGGTCCACACATCACTGAATAGCAGTATACAGCTGTAGGTCCACACTTCACTGAATAGCAGTAAACAGCTGTAGGTCCACACATCACTGAATAGCAGTATACAGCTGTAGGTCCACACATCACTGAATAGCAGTATACATATGTAGGTCCACACATCACTGAATAGCAGTATACAGCTGTAAGTCCCCACATCACTGAATAGCAGTATACAGCTGTAGGTCCCCACATAACTGAATAGCAGTATACAGCTGTAGGTCCCCACATCACTGAATAGCAGTATACAGCTGTAGGTCCCCGCATGACTGAATAGCAGTATACAGGTGTAGTTCCCCACATCACTGAATAGCAGTATACAGCTGTAGGTTCCCATAACATATAGACAGAAGGTTGGGACTCTGACAGTGTCCAGTTACCCCCATACACATATAACATATAGACGGAAGGTTGAGACTCTGACAGGGCCCAGTCACCCCCATACACATATAACATATGGACAGAAGGTTGGGACTCTGACAGTATCCAGTTACACCCATACACATATAACATAGAGACGGAAGGTTGGGACTCTAACAGGGTCCAATCACCCCTATAACATATAGACAGAAGGTTGAGACTCTGACAGTGTCCAGTCACCCCCATACACATATAGCATATAGACGGAAGGTTCGGACTCTGACACTATTCATTCACCCCCATACACATATAACATATAGACAGAAGGTTGTGACTCTGACACTATCCAGTCAACCCCATACACATATAGACGGAATGTTGGGACTCTGACAGGGTCCAGTCTCCCCAATACACATATAACATATAGACAGAAGGTTGGGATTCTGACAGGGTCCAGTCTCCCCCAAACACATATAACATATAGACAGAAGGTTGGGACTGTGACAGGGTCCAGTCACCCCCCATACACATATAGACGGAAGGTTGGGACTCTGACTGGGTCCAGTCTCCCCCATACACATATTACATATAGACGGAAGGTTGGGACTCTGACAGGGCCCATTCACCCCTATAACATTTAGACGGAAAGTTGGGACTCTGACAGTATCCAGTCACCCCAATACACATATAACATATAGACAGAAGGTTGGGACTGTGACAGGGTCCAGTCACCCCCATACACATATAGACAGAAGGTTGGGACTCTGACACTTTCCAGTAACCCCCATACACATATAACATATAGACAGAAGGTTGGGACTCTGACAATGTCCATTCATCCCCATACACATATAGACAGAAGGTTGGGACTCTGACAGGGTCCAGTCACTCCCATAACATATAGACAGAAGGTTGGTACTCTGATAGGGTCCAGTCACCCCAATGCACATACAGAAGGAAGGTTGGGACTCGGGCAGGGTCCAGTCACCCCTATAACATATAGACGGAAGGTTAGGACTCTGAAAGTGTCCAGTCACCCCCATACACATATAGACAGAAGGTTGGAACTTTGACAGTGTCCAGTTACCCCCATACACATATAGACAGAAGGTTGAGACTCTGACAGGGCCCAGTCACCCACATACACATATGGACAGAAGGTTGGGACTCTGACAGTGTCCAGTTACACCCATACACATATAACATAGAGACGGAAGGTTGGTACTCTAACAGTGTCCAGTTACACCTATAACATAGAGACGGAAGGTTGGGACTCTAACTGTGTCCAGTCACCCCTATAGCATATAGTCGGAAAGTTGGGACTCTAACACTATTCATTCACCCCTATAGCATATAGACGGAAGGTTGTGACTCTGACACTATCCAGTCACACACATACACATATAACATATAGACGGAAGGTTGGGCTCTGACAGTGTCCAGTCAACTCCATACACATATAACATATAGACAAAAGGTTCGGACTCTGACAGGGTCCAGTCACCCCTATAACATATAGACAAAAGGTTGGGACTCTGACAGTGTCCAGTCACCCCCATACACATATAGCATATAGACGGAAGGTTGGGACTCTGACACTATTCATTCAACTTCATACACATATAACATATAGACGGAAGGTTGGGACTCTGACAATGTTCATTCATCCCCATACACATATAGACAGAAGGTTGGGACTCTGACAGAGTCCAGTCACTCCCATAACATATATACAGAAGAGTAAGACTCTGACAGTGTCCAGTTACCCCCATACACATATAACATATAGACGGAAGGTTGGGACTCTGCCAGTATCTAGTCACACCCTTAAACATATAGACAGAAGGTTGGGACTCTGACAATGTCCAGTCACCCCCATACACATATAAATATGGACAGAAGGTTGGGACTATGACAGTATCCAGTTACACCCATACTCATATAACATAGAGACGGATCACCCACATACACATATAACATATTGACGGAAGGTTGGGCTCTGACAGTGTCCAGTCATCTCCATACACACATAACATATAGACAAAAGGTTCTGACTCTGACAGGGTCCAGTCACCCCTATAACATATAGACACAAGGTTGGGACTCTGACAGTGTCCAGTCACCCCCATACACATATAGCATATAGACGGAAGGTTGGGACTCTGACACTATTCATTCACCTTCATACACATATAACATATAGACGGAAGGTTGGGACTCTGACAATGTCCATTCATCCCCATACACATATAGACAGAAGGTTGGGACTCTGACATAATCCAGTCATTCCCATGACATATATATAGAAGGTTAGGACTCTGATAGGGTCCAGTCACCCCCATAGACATATAACATACAGAAGGAAGTTTGGGACTCTGACAGAGACCAGTCACCCCTATAACATATAGACAGAAGGTTAGGACTCTGAAAGTGTCCAGTCACCCCCATACACATATAGACAGAAGGTTGGGACTCTGACAGTGTCCAGTTACCCCCATACACATATAACATATAGACGGAAGGTTGGGACTCTGCCAGTATCTAGTCACCCCCATAAACATATAGACAGAAGGTTGGGACTCTGACAATGTCCAGTCACCCCCAAACACATATAAATATGGACAGAAGGTTGGGACTCTGACAGTATTCAGTTACACCCATACACATATAACATAGAGACGGAAGGTTGGGACACTAACAGGGTCCAGTCACCCCTATAACATATAGTCGGAAGGTTGGGACTCTGACAGTGTCCAGTCACCCCCATACACATATAGTCGGAAGGTTGGGTCTCTGACACTATTCATTCACCCCCGTCCAGTTACCCCCATACACATATAACATATAGACAGAAGGCTGGGACTCTGACAGTGTCCAGTTACCCCCATACACATATAACACATAGACGGAAGTTTGGTACTCTGACAGTATCCAGGTACACCCATACACATATAGTCGGAAGGTTGGGACTCTGACACTATTCATTCACCCCCGCCCAGTTACCCCCATACACTTATAACATATAGACAGAAGGCTGGGACTCTGACAGTGTCCAGTCACCCCCATACACATATAACATATAGACGGAAGACTCTACATGATGGCGCCGTCCATTAGGTAAAAGTATCTAATTAGGGTTAGATTGAGAGTTAACCTAGCGAAAATTTATACAACCAAATTTTTGCGAGGTTAATCCCAACTCTCAATCTAACCCTAATTAGATACTTTTACCTAATGGACGGCGCCATCATGTAGAGTCTTCCGTCTATATGTTATATGTGTATGGGGGTGACAGGACACTGTCAGAGTCCCAACCTTCCGTCTATATGTTATATGTGTATGGGGGTGACTGGACATTGTCAGAGTCCAAACCTTCTGCCTATATGTTTTATATGTATGGGGGTGACTGGCTCCTGTCAGAATCACAACCTTCTGCCTATATGTTATATGTGTATGGGGGTGACTGGACACTGTCAGAGTCCCAACCTTATGTCTATATGTTATATGTGTATGGGTGTACCTGGATACTGTCAGAGTCCTAAACTTCCGTCTATGTGTTATATGTGTATGGGGGTAACTGGACACTGTCAGAGTCCCAGCCTTCTGTCTATATGTTATATGTGTATGGGGGTAACTGTACGGGGGTGAATGAATAGTGTCAGAGTCCCAACCTTCCGACTATATGTGTATGGGGGTGACTGGACACTGTCAGAGTCCCAACCTTCCGACTATATGTTATAGGGGTGACTGGACCCTGTTAGAGTCCCAACCTTCCGTCTCTATGTTGTGTGTGTATGGAGGTGACTGGACCCTGTCAGAGTCCTGACCTTCTGTCCATATGTTATATGTGTATTTTGGTGACTGGACACTGTCAGAGTCCCAACCTTCTGTCTATATGTTATATGTGTATTGGGGTGACTGGATACTGTCAGAGTCCCAACCTTCCGTCTATATGTTATATGTGTATTGGGGTGACTGGGCCCTGTCAGAGTCCAAACCTTCTGTCTATATGTTATATGTGTAATGGGATGAATGGACATTGTCAGAGTCCCAACCTTCCGTCTATATGCTATATGTGTATGGGGGTGACTGGACACTGTCAGAGTCCCAACCTTTTGTCTATATGTTATAGGGGTGACTGGACCCTGTCAGAGTCAGAACCTTTTGTCTATATGTTATATGTGTATGGAGGTAACTGGACACTGTCAGAGCCCAACCTTCCGTCAATATGTTATATGTGTATGTGGGTGATCCGTCTCTATGTTATATGTGTATGGGTGTAACTGGATACTGTCAGAGTCCCAACCTTCTGTCCATATTTATATGTGTATGGGGGTGACTGGACATTGTCAGAGTCCCAACCTTCTTTCTATATGTTTATGGGGGTGACTAGATACTGGCAGAGTCCCAACCTTCCGTCTATATGTTATATGTGTATGGGGGTAACTGGACACTGTCAGAGTCCCAACCTTCTGTCTATATGTGTATGGGGGTGACTGGACACTTTCAGAGTCCTAACCTTCTGTCTATATGTGTATGGGGATGAATGAACTTTGTCAGAGTCCCAACCTTCCGTCTATATGTTATATGTGTATGAAGGTGAATGAATAGTGTCAGAGACCCAACCTTCCTTCTATATGCTATATGTGTTTGGGGGTGACTGGACACTGTCAGAGTCCCAACCTTTTGTCTATATGTTATAGGGGTGACTGGACCCTGTCAGAGTCCGAACCTTTTGTCTATATGTTATATGTGTATGGAGGTGACTGGACACTGTCAGAGCCCAACCTTCCGTCAATATGTTATATGTGTATGTGGGTGACTGGATAGTGTCAGAGTCACAACCTTCCGACTATATGCTATAGGGGTGAATGAATAGTGTCAGAGTCCCAAACTTCCGACTATATGCTATAGGGGTGACTGGACACTGTTAGAGTCCCAACCTTCCGTCTCTATGTTATAGGTGTAACTGGACACTGTTAGAGTCCCAACGTTCCGTCTCTATGTTATATGTGTATGGGTGTAACTGGACACTGTCAGAGTCCCAACCTTCTGTCCATATGTGTATGTGGGTGACTGGGCCCTGTCAGAGTCTCATCCTTCTGTCTACATGTGTATGGGGGTAACTGGACACTGTCAAAGTTCCAACCTTCTGTCTATATGTGTATGGGGGTGACTGGACACTTTCAGAGACCTAACCTTCCGTCTATATGTTATAGGGGTGACTGGACCCTGCCAGAGTCCCAACCTTCCTTCTATATGTGTATGGGGGTGACTGGACCCTATCAGAGTACCAACCTTCTGTCTATATGTTATGAGAGTGATTGGACCCTGTCAGAGTCCCAACCTTCTGTCTATATGTGTATGGGGATGAATGGACATTGTCAGAGTCCCAACCTTCTGTCTATATGTTATATGTGTATGGGGGTGACTGGACATTGTCAGAGTCCCAACCTTCTGTCTATATGTGTATGGGGGTGACTGGACCCTGTCAGAATCCTAACCTTCTGTCTATATGTTATATGTGTATTGGGGTGACTGGGCCCTGTCAGAGTCCCAACCTTCTGTCTATATGTTATATGTGTATGGGGGTGACTGGACACTTTCAGAGTCCTAGCCTTCTGTCTATATGTTATAGGGGTGACTGGGCCCTGTCATAGTCCCAACCTTCCTTCTGTATGTTATATGTGTATGGGGGTGACTGGACCCTATCAGAGTCCTAACCTTCTGTTTATATGTGATGGGAGTGACTGGGCCCTGTCAGAGTCCCAACCTTCCGTCTATATGTAATATGTGGATGGGGGAGACTGGACCCAGTCAGAGTCCCAACCTTCCGTCTATATGTGTATGGTGGTGACTGGATCCTGTCACAGTCCCAACCTTCTGTCTATATGTTATATGTGTTTGGGGGAGACTGGACCCTGTCAGAATCCCAACCTTCTGTCTATATGTTATATGTGTATTGGGGAGACTGGACCCTGTCAGAGTCCCAACCTTCCGTCTATATGTGTATGCGGGTGACTGGATAGTGTCAGAGTCACAACCTTCTGTCTATATGTTATATGTGTATGGGGGTGAATGAATAGTGTCAGAGTCCGAACCTTCCGTCTATATGCTATATGTGTATGGGGGTGACTGGACACTGTCAGAGTCTCAACCTTCTATCTATATGTTATAGGGGTGACTGGACCCTGTTAGAGTCCCAACCTTCCGTCTCTATGTTATATGTGTATGGGTGTAACTGGATACTGTCAGAGTCCCAACCTTCCGTCTATATGTTATATGTGTATGGGGGTAACTGGACACTGTCAGAGTCCCAACCTTCTGTCTATATGTGTATGGGGGTGACTGGACACTTTCAGAGTCCTAACCTTCTGTCTATATGTGAATGGGGATGAATGAACTTTGTCAGAGTCCCAACCTTCCGTCTATATGTTATATGTGTATGAAGGTGAATGAATAGTGTCAGAGACCCAACCTTCCTTCTATATGCTATATGTGTTTGGGGGTGACTGGACACTGTCAGAGTCCCAACCTTTTGTATATATGTTATAGGGGTGACTGGACCCTGTCAGAGTCCGAACCTTTTGTCTATATGTTATATGTGTATGGAGGTGACTGGACACTGTCAGAGCCCAACCTTCCGTCAATATGTTATGTGTGTATGTGGGTGACTGGATAGTGTCAGAGTCACAACCTTCCGACTATATGCTATAGGGGTGAATGAATAGTGTCAGAGTCCCAAACTTCCGACTATATGCTATAGGGGTGACTGGACACTGTTAGAGTCCCAACCTTCCGTCTCTATGTTATAGGTGTAACTGGACACTGTTAGAGTCCCAACGTTCCGTCTCTATGTTATATGTGTATGGGTGTAACTGGACACTGTCAGAGTCCCAACCTTCTGTCCATATGTGTATGTGGGTGACTGGGCCCTGTCAGAGTCTCATCCTTCTGTCTACATGTGTATGGGGGTAACTGGACACTGTCAAAGTTCCAACCTTCTGTCTATATGTGTATGGGGGTGACTGGACACTTTCAGAGACCTAACCTTCCGTCTATATGTTATAGGGGTGACTGGACCCTGCCAGAGTCCCAACCTTCCTTCTATATGTGTATGGGGGTGACTGGACCCTATCAGAGTACCAACCTTCTGTCTATATGTTATGAGAGTGATTGGACCCTGTCAGAGTCCCAACCTTCTGTCTATATGTGTATGGGGATGAATGGACATTGTCAGAGTCCCAACATTCTGTCTATATGTTATATGTGTATGGGGGTGACTGGACATTGTCAGAGTCCCAACCTTCTGTCTATATGTGTATGGGGGTGACTGGACCCTGTCAGAATCCTAACCTTCTGTCTATATGTTATATGTGTATTGGGGTGACTGGGCCCTGTCAGAGTCCCAACCTTCTGTCTATATGTTATATGTGTATGGGGGTGACTGGACACTTTCAGAGTCCTAACCTTCTGTCTATATGTTATAGGGGTGACTGGGCCCTGTCATAGTCCCAACCTTCCTTCTGTATGTTATATGTGTATGGGGGTGACTGGACCCTATCAGAGTCCTAACCTTCTGTTTATATGTGATGGGAGTGACTGGGCTCTGTCAGAGTCCCAACCTTCCGTCTATATGTAATATGTGGATGGGGGAGACTGGACCCAGTCAGAGTCCCAACCTTCCGTCTATATGTGTATGGGGGTGACTGGATCCTGTCACAGTCCCAAACTTCTGTCTATATGTTATATGTGTTTGGGGGAGACTGGACCCTGTCAGAATCCCAACCTTCTGTCTATATGTTATATGTGTATTGGGGAGATTGGACCCTGTCAGAGTCCCAACCTTCCGTCTATATGTGTATGCGGGTGACTGGATAGTGTCAGAGTCACAACCTTCTGTCTATATGTTATATGTGTATGGGGGTGAATGAATAGTGTCAGAGTCCGAACCTTCCGTCTATATGCTATATGTGTATGGGGGTGACTGGACACTGTCAGAGTCTCAACCTTCTATCTATATGTTATAGGGGTGACTGGACCCTGTTAGAGTCCCAACCTTCCGTCTCTATGTTATATGTGTATGGGTGTAACTGGATACTGTCAGAGTCCCAACCTTCTGTCCATATGTTATATGTGTATGGGGGTGACTGGACATTTTCAGAGTCCCAACCTTTTCTCTATATGTGTATGTGGGTGACTGGGCCCTGTCAGAGTCTCAACCTTCCGTCTATATGTTATATGTGTATGGGGGTAACTGGACACTGTCAGAGTCCCAACCTTCTGTCTATATGTTATGGGAACCTACAGCTGTATACTGCTATTCAGTGATGTGGGGACCTACACCTGTATACTGCTATTCAGTGATGCGGGGACCTACACCTGTATACTGCTATTCAGTGATGCGGGGACCTACAGCTGTATACTGCTATTCAGTGATGTGGGGACCTACAGCTGTATACTGCTATTCAGTTATGTGGGGACCTACAGCTGTATACTGCTATTCAGTGATGTGTGGACCTACAGCTGTATACTGCTATTCAGTGATGTGGGGACCTACAGATGTATACTGCTATTCAGTGATGTGTGGACCTACAGCTGTATACTGCTATTCAGTAATGTGTGGACCTACAGCTGTATACTGCTATTCAGCGATGTGTGGATCTACAGCTGTATACTGCTATTCAGTGATGTGTTGACCTACAGCTGTATACTGCTATTCAGTGATGTGTGGACCTACAGATGTATACTGCTATTCAGTGGTGTGTGGACCTACAGCTGTATACTGCTATTCAGTGGTGTGTGGCCCTAATGCTGTATACTGCTATTCAGTGATGTGTGGACCTACAGCTGTATACTGCTATTCAGTGATGTGTGGACCTACAGCTGTATACTGCTATTCAGTGATGTGTGAACCTACAGCTGTATACTGCTATTCAGTGATGTGGGGACCTACAGCTGTATACTGCTATTTAGCGATGTGTGGACCTAGAGCTGTATACTGCTATTCAGTGATGTGGGGACCTACAGCTGTATACTGCTATTCAGTGATGTGTGGACCTACAGCTGTATACTGCTATTCAGTGGTGTGTGGACCTACAGCTGTATACTTCTATTCAGTGGTGTGTGGACCTACTGCTGTATACTGCTATTCAGTGATGTGTGGACCTACAGCTGTATACTGCTATTCAGTTATGTATGGACCTACAGCTGTATACTGCTATTCAGTGATGTGTGAACCTACAGCTGTATACTGCTATTCAATGATGTGGGGACCTACAGCTGTATACTGCTATTCAGTGATGTGTGAACCTACAGCTTTATACTGCTATTCAGTGATGGGTAAACCTACAGCTGTATACTGCTATTCAGTGATGTGGGGACCTACAGCTGTATACTGCTATTCAGTGATGTGTGGACCTACAGATGTATACTGCTATTCAGTGATGTGTGGACCTACAGCTGTATACTGCTATTCAGTGATGCGTGTACCTACAGCTGTATATTGCTATTCAGTGGTGTGTGGACCTACAGCTGTATACTGCTATTCAGTGATGTGTGGACCTACAGCTGTATACTGCTATTCAGTGGTGTGTGAACCTACAGCAGTATACTGCTATTCAGCGATGCGGGGACCTACAGCTGTATACTGCTATTCAGTGATATGTGGACCTACAGATGTTTTCTGCTATTCAGTGATGTGTGGTTGCTGCTGCTGCTGCTGCTGACTTCCGCTCGCCTTAGACGCCTTAGATATTGTCGGCCATTCTCGCGGTGGAAGGACGTCTGCTACTGCTGTAATAAGTCAGACCACTTGCGTTATACCACATAGCAATTTTTCAACCGTTTTATATAAGCAACATACGGCGCATGCGCACTTAACACATAACGCCCTAATCGACAGTTCTATTACATTTCGCGCATGCGCACTAACGCATAACTGACTAGTCTCCGAGGTATTTGCTTTCGGAAAAAAATTAGCGATCACGTTAGTGCGTTCGTTGTCAACTGTGTATTTACATCGAATTTCTATAATATAAATACACCACATAATTCCCTATGACCGACTGATCCCACACAATACTTAATTTCATACTTTTAACGATTCGGTTAGGTTTTGGAAACAGCATTGTTCTCTCTTCACATTCCGATCACGATAAGCTTATCAGTGATTTGCGTCGCCACTCGGATCCGCGGTATTTGCTTTAGGAAAAAAATTAGCGTTCACGTTAGTGCGTTCGTTGTCAAATGTGACTTTTACATCGAATTTCTATAATATTACTACACCACATAATTCCCTACGACCGCCTGATCCCACACAATACTTAATTTCATACTTTCAGCGTTTCGGTTAGACTTTTGAAACGGTATTCACATTCAGTGTTTTTGCGCATGCGCTCTTAACGCATAACTGACTAGTTTGCTTTAGAAAAAACCAGCAGTCGTTGTTCATTTTCACACGAGTATGGCATCGGGTACCACGTTCACGTTTCCCACGACAAAGCAGCGGTGAGTTACTATTATTATTTAGCAATAAAAGTTGGCTTTTACAGGCGTTCTATTAGAGCGGTACGTTGGTTTTTACACGAGTCCCCTATTCTTTATTAATTACATGTAATTAATAAGAACCTCGTTATTCATATTGTGTCTCATTAATTTGGGAGCCAATAGAGCGGTTGGCTTTTACAGAGGCTCATTTTACAGGAGTCCTATTAATTAATAATTATTCATGTTGTTAATTATTCACAGGCGTTATTCATGTTTCACAGACCGTCTACACGCGAACGGCCTATATGCGTCGTCCGCCCGACAGTACGCCAGACAGCTGTCACACCGCCCACCGAAGACTGGGACGCTGGCGTCGACACCTCTAGCCGATCCCCTACACCCGACAGTAGCGATGACGATGTTGCGCCCGATGGGCTGATATCATCGTTTCTAAGACGGGACACCACCACAGGGCTATGGCGCACCCCGGTACCACGGGACGAATTATTCGAACGGCGTGGCTTCAACGCGCCGTTGATTCCCGCCGGCCGTGGTATAATACTAGGAAGGCGCCTCGACGCCTTCGCGGCCCGCGAAACGCATCTCCCGCCTCTTGCGCCGCCACGGTACACGCCCCCCCCCCGCGCCGTGTTGCTTCCTATATTATATCCACCGCACGCAAACATCCCGCCTTACCAGGCCGCTGAGTACACACGCTGAATACATTTCGTTTCATTTTATTAAACGCGCAGTGCCAACTAACCGTTAAACGCACAGCTAAGCCGTTGAGCTAAATTTACGCCGTTATTCGCACAGCGCCTGCTGCAGCCGTACATTTCGTTTCATTTTATTAAACGCTCAGTGCCAACTAACCGTTAAACGCACAGCTAAGCCGTTGAGCTAAATTTACGCCGTTAATCGCACAGCGACCGCTGCTAGCCGTGGAGCTAAATTTAACCGCCCGTAACTAGGACGGTGGTTTTAGCTATAACCGTATGGTTATATAAAGAACGTAACTAGGGACGCTGCTATATCCTAACGTTGATCGCTAGGGCTAAACTAATCACTGGGATAATCGCTAGGTGGCACCTCAAGAGGACAGGGTAATCAATCAAAAGTGACAGGTCATCAATCACGTTTTTTATAAGTAGGTTCCCGAAAACGTTTAGTGTCACAAAAACCCTTTGATCTTTTTTTATAAGTAGGTTCCCGAAAAAGATAAGGACGTTTTTTATGCATGGAGTTAGGCCTAAAGTAGGTCAAAAAGGGGCGGGGCGAGGCTCCACCTACCCTCATTACTACTCATATTGTAGTGCGAAGAGAAATTGTTAATGGATCCGTGTGATCCTGCTGGTCAAAATCCCTATATGTTGTAAATAGTCACTATGTTATATATATATATATTTTGTTTTGTTTTTACATATTTATTTTTTCCATTTTCATTATTCTTTTTATTTCTTAGCTTATTAGCTTGGTTTACTTATTTATATATTTCACTTATTATTTTTAAAGGTGTACATTTTATTCCATTAGCATGTATTACTTAAATGTATATGTACTATGGGTTTTTGTAACCGAAATAAAACATTCATTCAATGCATGTAAACACGGACCCTACAAAGCAATGTGGCGCCACCAGGCGAACATATACATGACAACAACGCGATCCCGGCGAACCCACCGGGAACTACAACCGCCGCAAAGGTACCATAATGGGGGTAGATGCCAACCGACCGCTGATATCATTCCCACCAATATGCAGGACCACAACGTCTGCGCGACAAGCAACACTTCGGGATATGACTGCCGGCGCCATTACGATGGCGACACGAGCCCTGCGAATGCCTTCATACGAGACTTCACAGGGTCGGCCATTCACCTCAAAGCCGCTAAACCGACCGGTCGGTGTCGGGCTTGTCGACTACGAATGCGTTAACCCAATAAACATAACTATGCCTTAAAACTAACTTACAAGGGGAATTCACTGACATGGTAATGGCCAGTGACAGAATCTGTAAGCAAATATCAAAATGGCGGATAAGCTGTAAGAACACGCCGAACAGCCTCAGCAACTTGCGCCCACGAAGTACAGATGACGCTCCTTGAACACGTCTCACAGGTATAAATGACGGCAAATTCATACCAATATCGCTCTAACGACCAACATTTTTGATGTGACCACTCTGTCTGCTTTCACAAAACGAAGAGCTCATTGCAATCTGCCACCGAGCGCCATTACCGCGCGGTGATTGGTTCCTTGTGCCAAAAGAGCACCAAAGACAAAGGGGGGTAATTAGCATCATGCCTTAGGAGACATTAGGCCAATCATCACTCGTCCTGCGTTATTGCCAGTACAAAAATACATATGCAGCACGGTGCCGTGGCCGCATATTCTCATATATATATATATATAATATATATATATATATATATATATATATATATATATATATATATATATATATATATATATATATACTTAAATATTATTTCCAAATAAAGAAGATTAATTCCTAATGATGTATTATTGCTCTTGACATAGAAACAGTCGGCAGCACGTGTAAGCATGAGTGAAGTTAAACCTTCTTGATAAAGCTCAATGTCAGCCTGTAGCCAAGTAAATATACATCAGTCTCGCTCAAACTTTGTTTCGCGAATACTTAAAATGAAATACTACTTAATATACAATAATCAACATTGTGCAAACAAGTGCGATCGTGCCCATTACACTTTTGCCAGTAGTGTTTACTTTTGGATATTTTGATTTCTTACACAAATATTGGCCTTAGCCAAACATTCACTGCATTTTTATTGCGATTTTGTATTTTCAGTCGAAACACAATGTGTCTTACAGAGCCATTTACAGAATTGATACTACTATGATTTTGTGTCTAATATCTTTAAATCTGGCCTGATCATCGACCCAAAAGAACACCTATTTGCCTTATATAAACAATTCGCTCAAGTACTCATGGCAATACTTGACACACATGCATCTATGAAATCCAAATTTGTGTCACAAAAGCCATCGGCTCCTTGGATGTCTTTCGGAAGTTTACTATTTAAAAGCCGTCGTTATTTAGAGCGTGTATGGCGCAAACCACTCTAATCCTTGGACAGGTCGCCTCATTCTAAACAATGTCACGTCTGAAACAGACAGATGGTCAAAACTAAGTCAAACTACTACACAAATGTGGACACAAATAAATCCAATAGTACACGTCAGTTATGAAACTGTATCAATAACATTCTACACATACATCCTGCTCCATCGATACCTAATCATGTATCAATCAAGTTTCTGTGTGACTCGTTCTCTAGCCATTTTAACGAAACAAATCAGTCTTATTCGCTCGGCTTTCAAAGATAATGCTTTAAGTAATGTAATTTTTTTTTAATGTGGACTCTCCATGCGTAAACTCTCCTGTTGTACGTTTGAACTGGCAACAGTTAATGCATTGAGGAAAATACATATGTCCTCCCCAAATAAGTCTTGTGCTCTCGATTTATTTCCGACTATACTGTTAAAATATGTATCGATACATTAGCATACATACCTATAACAAATATCATCAATGCATCACTGTGCTCTGACTTGTTTCCCAATGACTTCAAATGCGCTCCATGTCAGTCCAGTTCTTAAGAAGTTATCCCTGCCTCAACAAGACCAAAAGAGTTATATACCTATTTCTAGTCTTAGTTGTTTCTAAAATACATGTTGTTGCTAGCCGCCTAAGCTCTCACATTAGCACAAATGTCTTAACTAATGTGTTACAATCAGCATATTTTTTAACAATTTCATTAAACAGAAATGGGTCTTTTAAAAGTACGTAATGACATTAACTTAAACCTACTCAACCAATTCGATTGTTTTTCTCCTCGTGTTTCTTAGTAATTTCACACACAAAAAACAGAGGCATCAAGTACTCCTCAATGATATCCTAGTACACTTATTCATACGTGTTAGTTCGTTGTTGTTTTTTATTAATATAAAAAGTACGAACACTTTCCTTTTTTGTAAAAACGGATCCGTTTTTTTGCTTCGATTTTAACTGAGTATAGACATTGAACTTTGTGTGGAATCACGTTCTTTTCTTCTCGTGATCGCGAATTATGGGCGATATTGACCTTTGACCCCACCCTTTGGCGCTGTTGATGTTATGAAATACCGAGTTTAGGCAATGAGTGGACGTCCACGAACTTATGCCACCGACACGGAAAAATGGGCTAAATTAGACAGACAACGACAGTACACACGCACAGAGGTGTATTTCTATTTGGCAAAAGAATATGGAACGAAACAAAGTATACTGAAGAAGTTGGGGAGAGTGCCAGTGGACTGTGGCCGTGGGCCGTGGCCCGTGCCGTGGGTCTGTCACAACGTCAACAGCGTTCGCATAGGTTCTTCCAGACAGGTTAGTAATTTCGAATTATTCAGCTATAATCAAGTATATTTAGGCGTACGAGTATACATATTAATGTTGCTTGTACTAAATTTATTTGATTGTTTACCTTTTAAGTTTTAGTCATTGCCAATAGCAATGGCGGTATGGGCGGCCTGGCTGGGCACTGTGTTTATTATAGACGAGTATTAGCTAACAGTACGAAGCTATGGCATATACCTATGTCAATGATAATATGACTA
Organism: Escarpia spicata; assembly: GCA_963995525.1. Classification (NCBI taxonomy): domain Eukaryota; kingdom Metazoa; phylum Annelida; class Polychaeta; order Sabellida; family Siboglinidae; genus Escarpia; species Escarpia spicata. Next base: position 34,551,719 of record OZ023207.1, on the reverse strand, counting down.
TGTTATGTCTATGTCGTATATGGTAGTAGGCTATTAGCCTGAGTAGGCTTGGGATGATAGTAATAGTGTAAATGCATTATAAATTATCCGTAACGATTATAATTATTGAACTAATAGCAATAGATTGAACAAAAACAATATGTACATAATTTACTAATTTAATGCCCATAACATGTACATATATATTATATATATATATATATATCTACGTATATATATATATATATATATATATATATATATATATGTAGCATTTGAACGTTGACATTGGTTGCATTTGGCAGGTGGTCGTTCATTGCATTGCACCTTTTGTAAGTACATTAAAATAATTAATGTTAGAAACAATCAGTGCTGACTATTAATACATGTACCATATTTTTAGAACTCGAGGTGTGTCAACACCACGTGCAGATGTATGCGTCCAAAGCTCTTCACCTTCAGGTAAACGAGTCTTGTCAAATGTGGTACACATTACCCGGTCACCAAACCTTTTACCAAAATTATAAATACAAGCAATAAACAAATATGTCATAGGCGGATCCAGGCGGGCCTGGGGTCACGTGCCCACCAGACCTTAGGAATTTGGCGTGTCTGCAGACCTTTTATAATGGGCCTACGCGGCTGCGTCCCCCATACCGTTTGAAATGTGCCCCAGCTTAGGCGATAATAATAAGCTGAAGTTATGGCGTCTTCCGATATCACCACTTCAGCGTTATGGCAGCGTGGTAGCGACCAAATTTAGACTACACTATTTGGTTCGGCCGCCAGTGGAGGTTTCTGTGCCCCCCAGACTCGATTTCTGGATCCGCCCCTGTATGTGATAGTTTTGTTTGTCTGCATGAGGATTTTGCAGTAATGCGTGTCCTCTTTAAATTGCATATTGTGGTTAGAAATGCATGTGAATTAAAATAAAGACAATGTAATGTAAAAACATTTCATTGAAACTATTTGATGAGATTTACTACAAAATAATGAAAAGGTACAATCACTGCCCTTGATATGTATAATGTAATAATTTTTACCATCACATACACATCACTTGCACGTAAAATGCAAAGCAACAATAGAAACAAAAATTAGGAAGAGGTTGAAAAATGTCAGGTACATATAAAAAAAACAGTTACTTTTATGAAGATTCTTTGTTACAAAAACAACACTATTACACGTGATATCAAATGCTAGTTGTAGTCTATATATGCTTTTTATATTTACAACTCACCAAATTTGTGACTAAACAATTGTGTGCATCTAACAACATTTTGTTAATATCACATGCCCATAAAACGTAAACCAATGAGAACAAATTACTTAGGAAGGTGTGTAGTTGAACAAATGTAATATGTACATTTCAAATAAAAATAACTATATTATGAATCATAATTGTATTTTTAACAAAGAATCATAATTTATGATTCTTTGTTAAAAACATCAATACTTGGTATGTTTACGACTCGCAAATAATAGTGACTAGACTAGTCAGGGTCATCGCCATGTAAATGAGAATTACATGTACAATGACTACAGGCTACGTTGCTCAGGTTTACTCAGCTGTATGAAGAGTACCGGCTACAGACAGAGGTGGATATTTTTGTACGAATAGTCTTCGCATATTAATTTCAGTGTGGCTGAATGCTTCCCACATTAGTCGAGATGGTGTTCGATTTAGCAGGTCTGCCAGGGAGTAAAGTGTAAAGTGAGAAATCCTGAGGACTAGATACGACACCATATCAGAACTAACTTTGCTCAAGTGTTTTTTTAATAACATAATTATTACAATGTGTCCAGGTGCGAAATGTAATGTAAATTATTTGTAAAAATATAAACCAGTGATAAAAAAAAAAAAATTGAAAAATGAAACGTGGCATGAAAAGTATAATAACAGTCCTCATGATACATAGATAACTTAAACACATATGCTGCTGCTACCGGATTGCATGAGTCGTTGCGATTACCTTGCTCTGTGAAAATAGTGCAAATTATACAAGTTTTAACCAATATTCAGCTCTACATTTTCACAAACAACTCCACGAAAGCACCAAGATTATATCGGACTTCGTGATTTTAGTAAGTGATAGTGACTTTTTTATGATTTAACATTTTTAATATCAGAATGCACCTGTGTTAAACAAGCTGTGATTCAGCCATGCGTGAACTCAATAGTCAGGTCGTTACCTGCACGTTATGCATGACCAGATATGTCAATGGCAATTAACATGTGGACTTATTTGGATCTTCGTTGCCCAGGACAAATGGCCACAACCTGTGCGCGGTCAAGCGTAAACATTACAATCCTTAAAATGTACATGTATGCTGGACGCAAAGTATAATAAAGATTGTTGCTGACGTCAACACCAACGCCCGTGTCCGTCTGCCGCTAGCAATAAATACTGCCGTGTTAGTGTGTATATAGAACTGGCAGCAACGGGCAGAAGTCGCCAGTCAAAACGGACACGCTCGAATCGCTCGCCTTAATACGTATCTCCACAGAAACCTGGAGAGTGCGTATTGGCTCTTTCCATGCTGGTGCGCTACAGCGAACAAATGGCTGCGCTAGCAGAGCCTTGCGAAGGCGAACCATGCGAAATCGATCGTCGGGTGGAATGGGCCATGCGCCCCCCTTCACCGCCCTGCTCTGCCTTCACGTCGGCCTGATGCTGGCGTCGCTGTTGCTCGTGGAGGCATTGAGCCAAGACCTGGTTCAGTTATCCCAGCAACAAACACCGCCACATTGACGAATGACGCCACGTAGCTCACTTGGGGTGAAACAGCAATCCCAAACCCACGCCTAAAGCAAACACCTCACACATCCTACCTCGACTATAAGATATTAAATGCAGGAGACATTCAGGAAAACCCGGGACCCTCAGAGAATGGTTGCCATGTTTGCAGCAAGACAATGGACTCACAACAGGGTCTACAATGTCACACTTGTGATGTTTGGTTGCACCCCGGCTGTGTTAATGTTAACCAACAGCAACTGTGTGCATTTGAAACGTATGATATCCCCTTTATGTGTCCAAGGTATGAATGGGAGGAAAATGACAACAATGACATAAATACCATTGAATGTGATGTATTTAATTGTGGCGATAGATTATCATAAGTTATGTTTCGCCTAATTAATCCAAGGATTTGATTTCCCTTTGAAGCTGCAATTCCGCACTGCTCTGAAACCTTCATATCAGCACTAATGGTTAACCCTAAGTCCTTTTCTTTTACAGTAGTACTTAGTACAGTATCCGCCATTGTATATTCTATATTTTCGTTCCCATGTCCTGTGTGGAGGCATTTACATTTCCCAAAATTGAACAGCATTTGCCACTTTTCAGACCATTTGATCAACCTGTCAAGATCATCTTGTAAATGCTGTCTATCTCCATCACTTTTAATCCTTCTAAACACTTTTGTATCATCCGCAAATTTCAACACCTTGCTTGTTATTTCATCATCCAAATCGTTGATATATATTAAAACTAATATAGGTCCTAGTACTGATCCCTGTGGTACCCCACTCAATACCGCTTTCCAGTTTGAAGCCTCCCCATCAACTACTAAACGTTGTCTTCTGTCAATCAGCCATTGTTCTATCCAGTTTATTATACCATTTCCTATGCCATGGGCCTTTAGTTTAAGCCGTAATCTTTGATGTGGTAATTTGTCGAAAGCTTTTTGAAAGTCTAAGTAGACGATATCTAATGGTGATCCCTAATCTACCCACTTAGTGATGTCTTCCAAAAAACATAACATATTTGTTAAGCATGACCTCGCTTTAAAAAAACCATGTTGAGATGGGTTTATCAAGTTTTGTTTAACAAGAAAATCCACCATGTGATCTTTAATTATTAGTCTTTCTAATAATTTACAAATCACTGATGTTAAACTCACTGGTCTATAGTTCTCTGACTTGTTTATCGAACCGTTATTAAATAACGGTATAATGTTTGCCTCTTTCCATTCTAAAGGAACCAGTCCCTCTTCTAATGACAAATTGAAAACTGTTGCAAACGGTACGCTAATTTGTTCTACAATTTTCAATAGTAGTTTGGGCGGAATTCCATCCACTCCAGGTGATTTATTATCCTTCATAGCCCTTATTTTCTTAGCTACCATTTCCGGGGTTACAATTAATTGTCCTAAATAGTCTGAATCTGCCCCCTTGAACTTAGCCACTGCTACTGGCAGTGAACTAATATCTTCCCTGGTAAACACTGAACTAAAGTACTCATTCAGGTCTTCTGCCATTAAGAATCCCTCTGATATTATATTTCCGGCACTATCTTCTAGAGGACCGACCTTATCTTGCAGTTTCTGTTTGCTTCGAACATACGCATAAAAACTCTTGTTGTCATGTTTTATATTACTAGCTAATTGTTGTTCATAGCTTCTCTTTGAATTTCTAATTTCAGCTGTAGCTTGGTTAAGTGCTTCTTTATAACTGTTGTAGTCTTCATCATTTCCAGTATATCTATATGACTTCCACATCATTTGTTTATACTAAATTTTTGTAAGGGTTGTTTGCCATTTTTGTAAGGGTTATTTGCCATTTTCGAAAAACAGGGCCGTAGATACAACATTTCTTTTATGGGTCACCGCGGCGGGACCGTAGCTACGTTTCGGCAACCAAATGTTATGGTGCAGATTTCGGCGATACAACCCGACATTGTAATCGTTTTGTTGGTTGGCAATGATTTGGACAAACCGTTTTCTCCTACTCTGCAGTCCGTTGGATCACGGCTTTGTGTCTTTGCCGACGAATTGTTGGCAAGAGGAGTTAAACAAATATGTCTGTGCCAAATAGAGCGCCGGCTAAGATCGCGCCATTTTGATTTCAAAGAGGGGTCCACTCGAGTGCCAGCGGTAAATTCTCTGCTCGAAACGGAATGTAACGGGAGCCGGGGCCTGTTTTACTGGCGACATAAGAATATCTGGAACAGCCAAACGAGTATTTTTCGATCTGACGGTGTTCATTTTACTGACATCGGGAATCTTCGCTTATACCGTAGCATCCGTGGGAAAATGTTTAAAGCCGTAGGCAATTGGTAATTTCAACAACCGTTTGCCAATATTAATTTATGAGTGCATGCGAGAATTAGTACCTCGGTGATATTAATGCATGTCCCAGTACTACTTGGGCAGTTAATATTGTTGTATGGTTTCCCAATTTCACAAAGTTTATGTGGCTTTGACATGTTTAATTCTGAAGGGTAATTGGCAAAACAGGTGTTTGCTTGACATAATTAAATTGGCTTGTCCACAGGTGGCTATTTTAAGGTGCCCGTTGACTGTCTGTTACCTGTTATTGTTGACGACTAATCATGCCAGTAAAGGTTGTGGACGTTTGTCAGTTATTAATTACTCGCATGTTGGCTGTAAATATTACTTATCATGGCCCTTCGCCAAAAATTAACTTCTAGGCCGTTCGCCATTGATAACATATCAATGATTAGGAATTAAAACAAATGTTACTAACAGTTTAGTTAAAATGTAAAATAAATAACAAATAATTAATTAATTAATGTCATGGTTGCTTGCCAAATTAATGTAGTTTAGCCGTTCGCCAGTAATACTAATAAAATACTTATCACAGCTGGTTGCCAAGTTCATGGCCGTTCGCTGAAGATAACATATCATGGCCGTTTGCCAAATTAACGTCTCTTGGCCGTTCGCCATTAATAACATATTTAGCATGGCAGTTTGCAATTATTAAGTGTTGATGGCCGTTTGCCAAAAATGACATATCATGGCAGTTTGTCAAGTATTCAAGTTCATTGCAGTTCGCCACCAATAACATATCATGGCCGTCTTGCCAAATTTACATCTATTGGCCGTTCGCCATTAATAAAATACTTAGCATGGCAGTTTGCCATGTTTTACGTGTTCATGGCCGTTTGCTAAAAATGACATATGATGGCAGTTTGACAAATTTACGTCTCTTGGCCATTCGCAATTAATAACAAATACTTGTTATGGCTATTTGCCAAGTATTCAAGTTTATGGCCGTTCGCCAGAAATAACTTATCATGGCTGTTTTAATAATTTAATAACAATATTTATTGATAATAATTATTATTAACCGGAATAATAATTGTTACTAATGGTTAATATTGGTAATAAATAATAATGATAATAGTTAATAATTACAATGAATTATTAATAAATGATAACAATAATTAATAATTTTATAAACAGAAACTTTAATAACATTTTGCTTTCCGGTTTTTTTTATTGCAGGATGCCACCCGTCAATGGATCAGGTCGTAGACGGCGTTACAGTCTAGCAGTTACGCATTCTCGTTCGGCAGCAGAGCGCATACCAGCTAACTCTGTTCCTTTGCTGCCTGTATCTGTTATCCAACAACAAGTTGGTGATGCACCGGGACTCCGCCTGGGTGTCAAGGACACTGCCTGTCTAGGGGCACAAGGTATGGCAAGGCGGTTGCACCACGTGGAACGTCGCATGGAGGCTTCAGATGAGCTCCTGCGAGAGATCCATGACATGGTGCGTGGTTTGTAGCCTGCCATCAATGCCGCACCTATGCTGCCTCCTCCGACCGGCATGCTTCCTGCGACTGTTGCTCCGGCCGCTGTAGGGCTCGTATTCTCGAAGAAACAGATTTTGTACGTAAGAAGTTGCACAGATATGGCGGATTATTTCTTAGCTGCGAAATTTTGCAAGTTGGTATTCTCGAAACGCTTACAAATTTTCGCAACTAAGAAATTCGCAACTTGCGTACGAAAGTCTCGCGAGAGTTTGCTTGCGTTGCAACGGATAAGGTCACTGATATTTTGCTATGTTTTACCGTTTTAACGCTGCTCACGTGTTCCTGGTGGTGAATAAAAAAGAACAGCGCAGGCAAATGTTCAAGGTGACTAATCCATTTAGCAACTATGCAAAACATAATGTAGCACTGCAGTAGTATAGTAGGTGGGCCAGCGGGGATGCTTTCCGTTTTTCCGTTGTGGAAATGGAAAAGTGCCCGGATGTAGGTCAAGTTCAAATGTCAAGGTCAAGTACCCGGGAGTAGGTCAATATCAAAGGTCAAGATCAAGTACCCGGATGTAGGTTAATGTTAAAGGCCAAGTGGCACCAGTGGCGCCACCCGACGGATAGGTCATGAACTAAAAATAGCGCCCCCTAGCGTAATTTCCATGAACTAAAATACTTAATGTTCGAGTGCTGCCCAAATTCGTGCGTCTTAGTTTGAACATTGGCGCCACCTGGCCACCTGCCCAAATTCGTTTCTCTTGCAGGCTTGCGTGCAATAGGACCCCCTGACGGATATAGCATGAACCACAAACATCATCCCCTAGTGACCAAGTGAGCGAACCACATATGAGTACTGCAAAAATTCGTGTCTCTTGTTTTTGTCGAGTGCTTACTCCTGGTGGATATATCATCATCAACTGAAAGCACCCCTGTTAGATAAGTTGTGAACTAAATAACTACTCTGCAGTCCGCGCTTGTGTACATTCTACTCAGCAGTCCGTGCTTTTGTATTTTCTACAATCCGAGATCTTTCGGCACGCCCACGTGATCTTTATGTTCTGTGGACCGGTTATAAAAGGCCTGCGTCTGTTTTTTTGTGGTCATTATAGCTTACATCTTGAAAATGGGTGTGAATTCATCTACTGACAACGTCCGAGATATTGCTACCGACAATGGCCGAGATGTTGCGGGTAGCAACAAGCGACGACACCCGGCGGCCGACCTTTGTGTCTATCAACCTGCCAAGCGAATATCTCTGCCGTTGACCACATCCAAGGAGCACAAGGAGGCACGACGCATCTTGAGGTTGTCTGTCGAGAAACTCCGCGATTTGCGTAAGACCCACAACCCGGAGTCTTGTCTGAGACGCTTCGTTATCGTTAAGAACACACGGGCCCGGATAAAGCGCGAACAACAACGAGAACTCGTGTATCCATCATCATCATCATCATCAGTATCATAAGAAAAATTCGACGAGATAACAAGAAACGGTTCTTTTCAGAGCCAACCACAGTTGGGGTTAACCTCGCGAAAATTTAAACAACCACCAAAGTGGTTGTATACATTTTCTGAAAATGTTATGTTTTATGTCCTAGAGGGACAAAAACATTAAATTTTCGCGAGGTTAACTCCAACTTTTTTCTCTCTAGCTAATTATATATTTTTTACCCGCTAGATGGCGCCATCATGTGACGTAGTACACCGATTATCCACCAGGGGGCGTTACGTCGGAAGTGACGTCATACCGGAAGTTACTTGAATGCCACGACGACCTGCCATGGCGGATTATATGCTTGCGATATTCCCGGAAGTGCGTCAACGAGTAGAGTTCTATCATGGTCGGTAGATGGCAATACTCTGACTAATTACATTGGTGTCCGTTGAGTGGTGTCGGATGTCGCCTATCTCGTGAACGCGCACAGTTTTTGTGTTAAGGGAAATCACGTGATGTACGTTCGGTCTGATTGATTATGTAAATAAGATGACGCCGAAAACTAGTGTATATATGTAAGTCCTATCAACACTAAAAATTTCTGAGTCGTAGTATCGTGCGCTAAGTTTGGTAGAGATGTCACGTGGTAAACTGTCGATTTGTCTGAAAGCAGTGAGTTGTCACGCAATAACTCGTCGAATTGCCTGAAAGCAGTGAGATGACACGCGATAACACGTCGAATTGCCTGAATGCAGTGAGATGACACGTGATAACACGTCGAATTGCCTTAATGTGGAGGGGTTTGACGCGATAACCCATCTATTGTGGTGGAATTCCATCTTTTTGATGGAATCTCAAGCTGTAACCCGTCTATTGTGGTGGAATTCCATCTTTTTGATGGAATCTCACGCTGTAACCCGTCTATTGTGGTGGAATTCCATCTTTTTGATGGAATCTCACGCTGTAACCCGTCTATTGTGGTGGAATTCCATCTTTTTGATGGAATCTCACGCTGTAACCCGTCTATTGTGGTGGAATTCCATCTTTTTTATGGAATCTTACGCGGTAACCCGTCTATTGTGGTGGAATTCCATCTTTTTGGTGGAATCTCACGCTGTAACCCGTTTATTGTGGTGGAATTCCATCTTTTTGATGGAATCTTACGCGGTAACCCGTCTATTGTGGTGGAATTCCATCTTTTTGATGGAATCTCACGCGATAACCCATCTATTCTGATGGAATTCCATCTTTTTGATGGAATCTCACGTGGTAACCCGTCTATTCTGATGGAATTCCATCTGGAATTCCATCTTTTAATGGAATATCACGCAATAACCCGTCTATTGTTGTTTCCTTTGCACAACTAGTTGGTCTGAGTTCAATTCGTGCAGCGTGTTGGTCAAAGCATAGTGTTTCATTTGCACAACTAGTTGGTTTCATTTGTATAACTAGTTGGTCTGAGTTAAATTCGTGCAGCGTGTTGGTCAAAGCATCGTGTTTCGTTTGCACAACTAGTTGGTCTGAGTTCAGTTCGTGCCACGTTCGTAACTATCTCGGTCATAGTCTCGTCTCTTGTCTCGTCGGTACTCTTGTGTGATGTGTCATCCGTAGTCTCGTGTGATGTGTCATCCGTAGTCTCGTGACCTATCTCGGTCATAGTCTCGTCTCTTGTCTCGTCGGTACTCTCGTGTGATGTGTCATCCGTAGTCTCGTGTGATGTGTCATCCGTAGTCTCGTGTGATGTGTCATCCGTAGTCTCGTGGCATATCTCTTCTCTCGTTCGTACTCTCGTGTGATGTGTCATCCGTAGTCTCATGACGTATCTCGGCCATAGTCTCATCTCTTGTCTCGTCGGTACTCTCGTGTGATGTGTCATCCGTAGTCTCGTCTCTTGTCTCGTCCGTGCTCTCGTGTGATGTGTCATCCGTAGTCTCGTCTCTTGTCTCGTCCGTACTCTCGTGTGATGTGTCATCCGTAGTCTCGTCTCTTGTCTCGTCCATATTCTCGCTTCTTGTTACTACGCGTAGCAGTTTAATGATGTCATACAGGGTACGCACACTCACGCCCGCAGCAAACAAACAAGTCCAGAATGTATGTATCTATGTATATGTATGTCTCTATACCTGTCCCTATGATCACTGCCCTTGGTAACGTTGCTGTTGACAATACGGATAGTTTCTTTAGTTGTCAAGTGTAAGGCTATTAGTAAGGTTCCAACCATATGCTTTGCATTACACTATCAAAAAGACACAAGATGAGGTTTGCACAGTTTATTCGTGAACAACACAAACGTATTTACATGTCACGCTCCATAACTGCAAGAACCAGAGACTAGACATTGATACAGAGTCTTGCAAAGTTTAATCTTGTACAAGACAAAAGAAAGTTCTTTACAGGTCATCCTCCATTACTGCCAGAACCAGGTGTTTCATGGTGTTTCGCCACTGTTTCGAAACAGATTCTTGCAACCAAGTATTGATATTACACAACTGTTCGACTGTCACGTCGGATAGCTTCACACCTGCGTCTAACAAAACACTCAAACAGTCTTTCACCACTGCGGTTGAATTAATGGTCTCCACAGCCTCGTCAAAGTGCATGCAAATTTGAATGTCATCAGATTACATACAATCGTGATGAAATTTCCTAGGATGATCTATCTTGCAACCGCGACATTGTCGTCTTGAGAGTTCAAAGATGTTACATGCTATGTGACGTGCAAGCGTCTTCTTCATTTTAATTACAGGAAAATCAATGGTAAAGTTCGGACCAGTAAAGTCAGGAGCAGAAGTTGCGACGTTGGCAGGCTGGGTAGAAGTTGTGACATTGACAGCGTGGGTTGTTGTGACGTCGTTAGGAACGTAAGTTGGTATCGATGATGTTCTGTTGTCGTTAATCGTTTCTGTCGACACATAGACCATTCGTTGCCGCTTTGGTGGTAGCGGGCAGTGAGAAGTGGCATGATAGGAAATAAGGTGACAAGTTGTTGACAAAAATTACCCGTGAACGCAATCATACAGGGAGTTAAGACGTTGCCAGATGTCGCTATGAAGGACAACGTAGGGGAGCCATAATCTTGGAAGCAAAGACGTGACATAATATTATGTACCCGGATGTTAACAGGTAATAGACGAGTCCAACCAAATAGGAAATAATATACAGGGACGCCATTTTAACGGAAGTAAACAATATACAGTGACACCCTTTTAGGGAAAGTATAGACACGGGGACGAGGTTTTAGGTGAAAGTATATAGTAAAACAATATAAAGTATGACTCACCACTGACGTATACAACTTGGCTTCATTGGCCGTCCTCTTCCGACGTGCACAACATCCGCTGGTGACGTGTTGCTTGGAATTATATTTCCGTGTGAACGATCCCCCACATTCCGGGCAGGTGAAGGGTCTCTGCGATGGTGGTAATGGTCTTGCTGGTGGCAGGACATCCTCATCAGTCGCAACCGTTTGAACCATGATATACATGTCAGAGGCAACGTAACCGTGTCGTTCGCATTGCAAATGACCCCTATCATTGACAATCATAACCTTCTTGCAGTATCTACACTTGATGTTGAAAGGAGTATGCTGGGGTACTTTGTCGATAAGGAGACCTTTGACCTTGATAGGAGGGTCGACGCTTACCGTTGATTCTAGTCCACTACGTCTGGTTCCGATGGCCCTGCAGGGCGGTTGGTCACCGGCATGACGGATCTGCTCGTTGGCTCGTCCTCATCGCTCGAGTCCGCTGCATTGCGAGGTCGGTAGTAGGGTGTCTTCAACATGATGATGTTAGCCGTGGTGTCGTCGTAATAAGAATGACGGTCCGATTGGCAAAACACCGCGCTTATATAGTTAGTAAATGTGCCGAAAGGTCACGTGGGCGTGCCGAACGAGCAAGAAATTTCTAACCTATGAGAATAGCTAATACTCTTTTGTGAGAATGTGGTTGGCTCTGAAAAAGAACCGTTTCTTGTTATCTCATCGAATTTTTTTATGATACTGATGATGATGGTGATGATGGTGATGATGGTGATGATGGATACACGAGTTCTCGTTGTTGTTCGCGCTTTATCCGGGCCCGTGTGTTCTTAACGAGAACGAAGCGTCTCAGACAAGACTCCGGGTTGTGGGTCTTACGCAAATCGCGGAGTTTCTCGACAGACAACCTCAACATGCGTCGTGCCTCCTTGTGCTCCTTGGATGTGGTCAACGGCAGAGATATTCGCTTGGCAGGTTGATAGACACAAAGGTCGGCCGCCGGGTGTCGTCGCTTGTTGCTACCCGCAACATCTCGGCCATTTTCGGTAGCAATATCTCGGACGTTGTCAGTAGATGAATTCACACCCATTTTCAAGATGTAAGCTATAATGACCACAAAAAACAGACGCAGGCCTTTTATAACCGGTCCACAGAACATAAAGATCACGTGGGCGTGCCGAAAGATCTCGGATTGTAGAAAATTCAAAAGCACGGACTGCTGAGTAGAATGTACACAAGCGCGGACTGCAGAGTAGTTATTTAGTTCACAACTTATCTAACAGGGGTGCTTTCAGTTGATGATGATATATCCACCAGGAGTAAGCACTCGAAAAAAACAAGAGACACGAATTTTTGCAGTACTCATATGTGGTTCGCTTACTTGGTCACTAGAGGATGATGTTTGTGGTTCATGCTATATCCGTCAGGGGGTTCTATTGCACGCAAGCCTGCAAGAGACACGAATTTGGGCAGTACTCGAACATTTAGTTCACAACTTATCCACAAGGTGGCACCAATTGTAGTTCATGACCTATCCACTAGGGGTAATTTAGTTCACGAAAAATCCGCCAGGTGGCGCTAACGGTCAAACTATTTTAGTTAGAAATAATCCGCTGGGTGACACTCTTTTAGTTCGGAAAAATTCCGCTAGGGGCGCTATTTTAATTCATGAAAATTCCACTAGGGGCGCTGTTTCAGTTCATGACCTATCCTCTAGGTACCGCCGCTGGCGCCACTTGACCTTTGACCTTGACCTACATCCAGGCATTTTACATTGACCTTTGACCTTGACCTTTGATCTTGACCGACATCCTGGCACTTTTCCACTTCCACAACGGAAAAACGGAAAGCATCCCCGCTGGAACACCTACTATACTACTCACTCCCATTAAGATATGTTGATGCATTGGTAATAATGGACTTGACGCCAGCGAAGCATTTGAACGGAAATTACAGAAACAAAACGCAAGCAAGGCCAAGGGCCAAGGCCCCGGCCTATGGGAAGGATTCCAGCTGCCAAGCCCAAGCCAGTCAATGTTTACATTATATCAAGTTGACGCTTCGTTTACCTATCCTGACTACACTGTTACATAGTACAATTAGAAGAGGACACCACCTGCGTATGTCTATGATGTCGATTACTATTCAGACGACGCGCCGAAGGTGAGACTTAGTTTGATAATTTTGTGAGTCTATCGCTCGGCTAGTCATCATCCCATGGCCATGTCCATGACGCTAGTCTATCACTAAGACTAAGTTTAAGTGAGTCAGTCAATGTACTCTAGACTAGTCAAACTCAAAGTTATAACTTCGTAAGACGTAACCGGAAGCAAGAGGCATGACCAAGGGGTATATGTCTTCCTGCCCCAGATCAAGATTTGTGGTTTGTTGTAACTTGTAATGTAGTAAGTACAAGGTTTAATATAGTAGTAGTGACATGTTGTGACAGTTGTGTTAAATATCCATTTAGTAGGCCCCTAGTACTTGGCCTAGGGCATGTATTTGTTAACTAGTTATGTGCTACATTTGCGTATTAAGCCTAAATACTATGTGAATATTGAAATTAAAGTGGAGATTTTGTGGTAAATGTATACGTTTTTGTGGATGCCCAACCTATAAAAATGGGACACCCCTGTGTGTTTCTCATCATTTTATGTTGCCATTTGATAATCTTTACAATAAATTGTTTCAGGTCTTAGACTTAACATATGTGTTGAATGGTTCTAGATAAACAGAGACAAGTTTTAGTTATTTATTCTTTTAATGCAGAAAGCCACAAAATCAAAATGGGCTACTCTAGAAATATCATAGTGGACCTTGCGAAACAATCGTAACTTACGCTCTTTTGACGTCATTTTTTTTAAATGGCGCTAAGGAATTCGTAAGTCGTTCGAGAATACGGGCCCAGGTGCTCCGGCCACTGCAGAAGCTCCGGCTGTAGTGACTACTCCGCCAGGTGTGAGTTCTGGTCCATCACAGGCTCCATGGCCAGTAGCTGGAGCTCTGTTAACAGGTAATGATGATAATACTGTGCATGAGCTTTCTATGACAACAAAGGACTTGGTGGCTTCATTTTCATCATCAGCCTTGTCTCGCCATTATCGGGTTTCCGACCAGTTAAAAGAGCAACTTTGTTACTTGTTTCAGTTCCCCAGAAATATTCAGTGTCACTTCAGCCAGGTGAAGACAACATCACCCCTATGTTTCATGTTGCCACAAATGTAAAGAGTGACTTGCTCTCATTTGTGGAATGGGTACAAGGTTTCTAGATATACATGTCAGTCGTGATTCATCAGCCACAACATATGGCATACCATGTTAATGTACATTCAAACAGTACGATCTCTGTACCAGAAAGGTGCGGACTGGCGGTCGTACGACGAAGCATTTAGATCGATGCGACTGAGAAATGACTGGCCTTGGGAATCGGTATGTTGGCCACTCTGGATGGTGTCACAAAATCGAGTGTAAGTATTAATAAATTAATAAATTGGCGGTACCCGATTTGACATAGCAAGTTATAGGTTCAGGTGCACTAGGATTCGGAGTGAACGAGAGACATAACGTGACATCAGATATGTATGTACGAGAAGCCAACTGGCATTCCCATTTAATTCATCAACAACAAATATATGCGGTTCAATGATAGTTGGCCAACCGTTACTCTGCTATGACATTATATTTATAACACCATACAATGTACTCGACGAGTATGCATCCAAATACGAATTTACATGGGAGACAGTATAAACAGCTGGTCACTTACATGAAGACGGGTATACACCGTTGTAAAGTCTATGAACTGTAACCAATGAATGTCTTGTGATGTCCGAATGTCAACGTTCGCATCGGTCGCGTTCGGCGAGATGTCAGGACGAAGTCGAAAGTCGTTCGGCGTTCGGCGAACGAATGTCGATCCCACGCGAATCACCACGCGACAACACGGAAACGATGTCACGACTCACGTCAAAACGGAACAGCAGTCGGTTATCGCTCAGTCTTCTTCAACGCGTGAGAAGTGCAGCGTCTCACAACTAATCAGTACTGTTGGAATCGTAGAAGTATTTACTACAGGCGTTGGGCGGACACACGTTTCAGCCCAATTCCTGGAGACGAGAGTGCAACACTTTCTTCTGCTCAAATGTTCGTCTGCCCTCGAATGGCCGTCCTGCCCTTATATAGCTTGATGACCGGAAGTTAGTCTGACCAATTACAACACTCGATACAAACTAAAGTCGCTTCAAAAACCAGCTCCCGAAACCTTTCACACATGGAAGCAATCCATTCAACTCGCTGAGTTTAAAATAGATTTTGCGAGCTAAACGTCTGACTATATAAGTGCTCATACAATCTTAAACTAATTAATAAATTAATATCACTGGATTCCCTGTATCGAGCCGGATACCACAATATTCATCGTACATTCCAACTCTCATGAATTAATCCATAATTTTAATAAAACACGCACTCTATTCATAAGCTAGGTGTGACCCTAGTGTTTTTCAAACCTACATTTCAGTAAACAGCTTTTATAAGTTCATAATAATTATAATCTTCTTATAACCACAACATTAGTAGTTTGACAGGTCACCATATTACCAGTCATGTTAAATAATTTCTACAGGTACCAAATTTGGTATATCTAACCGTAGAATTAGTGGTGTACGCTACAAATGAAATTAATTAAATCTAACTCGTCGGCAGTTAAAACGTTACACGCCTTAATCGCCAGAGGGCACCAGCGTGTACCTCCGCGACAATACATACCAGAGATGGCAGCACCATCAAAACCACTGTTCTAAAGCCTGATTAAATTCTATACAAACCACTTTGTGACAGATGGATGCATCGAACGGACCGCAGGTTGCCGCCCCAACTGGCTTTTCCTTTCGCAAGAGTAAAGCTGAATTAGTTGAATGAACGTTTATTCAGAACATTGATAACAATATATACAAGACAAGACAACCAAACAAGTTTAACTATAATACAAGTGAGAATATACAATGTTTGAAGGGGGTAAATACGAAGTCATTGACTTTTGTGTAAATTTACCCCTGACATGTATTTATATATAATTATATACATGTATGTATACACACATATACACACATATATACATACATATATTCACATACATATATACATGTATTTTGAGATATCAATATTATATTATTCGAATTTGCTATTCATCTAACCATCTAGCTACAATAATTGAAAACATGCAATGGAATATGTGCATATTCAAAATTTAAAGTATGCCATAAGTACACATCTTTACACATATTGTAATTTCCTCAATGGCATGATTATATTTGCGTTTGATTTTATTTAGGTTTCCACAACCAGATATTTCTCAAATAAAAGGTTCTTGCATTTACGCTTAAATTCAGTAATAGTATTAGTAGTTTTTAAATGATCACATAGAGAATTCCATAATTGCACTCCCTTTACACAAAGAGACATTGATCGCATGGTAGAACAGACTCTCTGTCGTTCTAGGTCATGATTAGCTCGCATTGAGTATGCTATTTCCCGTCTAGTAAACAAACACTGAATATTTGATGGCAAACAGCTGTAGTAAGCTTTGTACATAAATAATGATGTTTTCAGTTCTATGATATCTGGAAATTTTAGAACATGTAATTGTTGGAAAAGTGAGTTTGTATGATCCAACCATCTTGCACCAAATATAATGCGGATTACTCTTTTTTGTAATAAGAAAATACAGTTAGTATTTGTTGGGTACGTGTTTCCCCATATCTCTGCACAATAATTTAAATACGGTAAAAAGAGAGAACTGTATAGAATACGTCTACTATTTCTATCAAGTAGATGACTGCATCTATGCATTATAGCTGTACTTTTTGAAAGCTTTGATTGTACGTATTTTATATGAGCTTTCCAATTTAGTAGATCATCAATAAACACACCCAAAAACTTGGTGACCCTTACTCTTTCGATATTAACATTTTGTATTTTGATATTAATTTCTTTGTTTAGCATACGATTTCCAAATAACATATAATTGGTTTTAGATATGTTCAGAGTTAATTTATTTACTGCAAACCATGTATACATTTGGTCCAGAACGTTACATACAGTTTCGTTTAGTTTATTGATGTTACTATTTGCATAAAAGATATTAGTATCGTCTGCAAAGAGAATGTATTTTACTGGATTATATATGTTACACATATCATTAACGTATAGAATGAATAGTTTGGGGCCCAGGATCGAACCCTGTGGGACACCACATGATATATTGCGCACAGTAAAATTACATTTGTCAATGGACACAAATTGTTTTCTGTTTTCTAGATAACTATTTAACCAGTTAAATGCCCCACCACGGATACCAAGAAATTCCATTTTTTTACATAACAGTTTGTGATTGACAGTGTCAAATGCCTTTTTTAAATCGATAAAAACACCAATAGCATATTTTTTGGCATCCAATGATTGGGTTATTGCATCAACAAGATCTATTAGTGCGTGACATGTTGACATATTTTGTTGAAATCCATATTGGCTTGGGTTTATTAGTTTGTGTTTGGTAATAAAGCTATCTAAACGAGAACTGAAAAATGTTTCTAATATTTTTGAGAATTGTGGTAATAGTGAAATAGGCCTATAATTAGTGCACATATACTTATCCCCAGACTTAAAGAGTGGGATAACCTTTGCTATTTTCATTTTCTCCGGGAATACTCCAGAAGTGAAATATAGATTACAAATATAAGTGATAGGTTTTGCAATGGAGTTAATAACTTCTTTGACCAAATGCATACTTATGTCTTCGCAATCTGTGGATGTTTTACTTTCCCAATTGTTCACAGCTCGGATAACTTCATCTTCATTAACTGGAGTTAGAAATAAATTGTTACTGTTTCTGTTTTCTAGGTAGTCATAAATAGAAACATTTGTTGGTGCCGTTATATCCTTTGACAGCTCCGGACCGATATTAGTAAAATAATTGTTAAACATGTTCGCTACATCTTCCTTATTACTAATGGTTATGCCATCATTAACAAACTGATCTGGGTAGTGATTTCCTAAGTGAGGTGTTTCCATTACAGTTTTAAGTACTTTCCAGGTGCCAGCAATGTCATTTTTTTTCTTCTGTGCGAGTAAACTGCTATAATATTGTTTCTTAGTGGATCTGAGAATACCTGTTAATTTATTTTTGTATGATTTATATCTAGTATCCGAGATAATTGATCTGGATGACAGAAATGCTTTATACAAATGATTTTTCTTGATACATGCGTTTCTGAGTCCTTTAGTAAACCACGGTTTTTTTAAACTAATTGTTAATACTTTAGGTCGTACAGTTGACACAGGACAATGTTTGTTGTACATTTGTGTAAAATCATGAAGAAAGTTGTCATATGCTATATTTGCATTTTCACTACCGATAACAGTATGCCAAGAATTTTGCATTAAGTTACACTTCAATGCATTGATGTTTTCTTCGCCAAGTTGACGAATACACTTGTTAGAATGTTCGTTCACGTTACGTTTTACAGTACAATGGCACATAGCAAATACAGGAAGATGATCACTGATATCATTTACTAATAGACCACTATCAATCTTGCACTCAAGTTCAGAAGTAAAAATGTTGTCTATAAGGGTTGCAGAGTTAGTAGTAATTCTGCTAGGTCTATTAATTAAAGGGTATAGACCAAGACTGTACATAAGATCTACAAATAGCTTGGTTCCACTATGACTATCACATTTAAACAAATCTATATTGAAATCACCACATACATATGTGGTTTTGGTGCAACGTATACGACTAAACAATTGTTCAATATTGTCATTAAATGAAACCATGTTAGACCCATGGCACATGTATACACAACTGACCAGTGCAGTTTTGTGTCGGTTAATTTCACATTCAACAGTAACACATTCTAGTACGTTATCAACTATTAATGACTTTTTTTCGCATAATCCGGCGGGTTTAAGCGACAAACCAGGCCCTGCTTCACATTCAACCTTGGGTAGGTATGCAATGCTGACACCTGTCGCTACAGGCACTCGTGTCAGCGTTGTTCAGGTCCCGAGAGATGCAGAGAGGTTAATATGTCAAAAATCTTAAATCCGCTGATGAGTTCCCTATGATCATAGATCAGAAAATAGCAAAAGAATTGAAGTTAGGCGGAATTCTGGGCCCATATGATGTACCTCCTGACATGAATAACTTTAGGGCTTCTTCATTAGGAGTAGTACCTGAAAAGGTCCTAGGGGAATTCCGCACAATACACCATTTGTCTTACGCGGAAGGTTCTTCCATTAACAATTTTATTCCTACGGAGGTCTCTTCTGTTCAGTATGCCACCATACTGGATACCATTATTTTCATTAAGGATGCTGGTATTAAGGTCTTTATGGCTAAGGTAGATATTGAGTCTGCATCCCGGATTATTCCAGTCTCACCGTTAGACAGACCATTACTGGGTTTTCAATGGAAGGGCTTTTCATGGATGCAGTTCTACCCATGGGTTGCTCCAGTTCATGTGCAATTTTTGAGCGTTTTAGTACTGCTTCGGACTGGGTAGCACAGCATAAATTAGGAGTTACAGCCATCGTACATGTAATTGACGACTATCTCCTGATGGCGCGTTCACAAGCAAAATGTGAACGAGAATTGCAGGCTTTTATCAATCTATGTGCAGAACTTGGGGTACCATTAGCAGCTAATAAAACAGTGACCCCATCCCGAGTAATCACTTTCCTTGGTATTACTTTGGATGCAGGATGCATGGAAGATAGGTTGCCAAACGATAAGTAAGAAAATGCAAAAGTACTGCTGAGTAATTTTCAGAAGAAGCATAATGTAACTCTAAGGGAATTACAATCGCTCCTTGGCGTATTAAATTTCGCCTGTGCCGTCGTACCAGCAAGGGCCTTTTTTAAGAAGGTTAATCGATTTAACAGCGGGGGTTCAGAAACATCACCATCATATTCGTTTGAGTAGCCAGGGAAAGCTTGACTTACAGGTATGGCGAGACTTTTTATGTCAATTTAATGGCAGGTCCTTTTTTCTAGATGACAATTTCTTGACAGGTGATTACTTACAAGTGTATACCGATGCTGCATGAGGTATAGGCTTTGGGGCTCTGTATGGCACTGAGTGGTTTTATGGGCCGGTAGCGTGGTAGCGTGGCGTTCGTACAATAATCTGTACTGGAGCTGTATCCTATTATGGCTGCAGTAGTAATATGGGGAAGCAGGTTATCAAACAGAAGTGTCTGTTTTTATACCGACAACGAATCGCTTGTTTTAGCTATTAATAAGCAAACTGCCCGTGATCCCAGCATTATGGCCTTAATTCGTCCATCGGTGTTAGCATGCTTGCGTTTTAATATCAATTTCAGTGCATGTCACATACCGGGTAGAAACAACATTTTGGCTGATAAACTGTCGCGTTCACAAGTACAGGATTTCCGAGCATTGGCACCATGGGCAGATGCCAACCCACAGGAAGTTCCCTTCAATGTCTGCCCAATCGCCTTGGGAAATCTTTAAGTCTTTATTACAGGCCTCATTGGCTCCATCAACGAGAGCCCACTATGAGCGGGCATGGGGTAAGTTGGTAGTGTTTTTTCAGACACTGGGCATGTATCCTTGTCTGCCAATCTCGGTGGAAATGATTATGCTCTTTGTGGCACACATGCATGCTGGAGGGTTAGCCCCAGCATCTATTGTTTCCATCATTTCAGCAGTAGCGTTTTTTTCACAAGATTAATGGGTTTCCCGATCCTACTACTAGTTTTATCGTGCACAAGTTATTAGTTAGTGCACGAAATGTGGGGTCTTTGCCTGATGTCCACCTGCCTGTCACACTACCCATCCTCACTCGCTTAGTTCAAGCTCTCCCAACTGTGTTCTCTCTACAATATAAATGTACTATGCTATGGGCCATGATGGTTCTTGCATTTAGAGCATACCTGTCAAGGCACACGGTACAAGACTGTTTATATTTGGGAAATGTTATGCCATCTGGTGACCTCATTACTGTGTCCTTTCGTCGCTTTAAGCATAGTGCACGACAAGGCCCACAATCTCTACAGGTAATGGTTGAATGCTTACAAGGATCTGTTATCCACCCAGCAGCAGTGTTAAGAGAATTAATTCATGCCAGGGGCCCAGTACATGGAATCCTCTTAGCGTACCCGGATCAGGACAGCAGGCAGGTGGACGTCGGATGCTTTTAGGAAGTATATCAGACTTGCGTAAGCATGTGTTTCATGTGGTGGGGTGGTCACAGGTTCCTCTTCGTGACCTTGTGGCGGAATGGTCCCACCTTTTTGTAATTGCATGTGTCTATTGGTGGTGGAATGTTTGTTAAACATCACATTCCTACTAACTTCATGCCCAAAACTGGCTGCATCAGAAGCAATCCACTTTCCAATAAAAAGCGTCATCCTTTGGCCAATGTTAATTCTCAAACTACATTGGACTTGAGTTGGTTATTGCATAAATGAAGGTATGAACGGAATGCATACTGTATTTTATGCAATGACAAGGACAGGCTTAGTGTGGGTATTACCACCACTACCACCACCCAGCGCCTTCAGCCAATCACGCCTTCGGCCAATCACGACATGGCAGGATTAGGCCCCAGCCTTTGAATTGGATTAGCAGTTAAGCCGCCACTTCTGCGTTGGGTAGCGGTGCGTCGTGTCATGTTAATCATGATACTTCTAAATCCGCCCTCCTTCCAACCTTTTTGCCTAGGCACGTTTAGTTAAACAACTGTTGTACACCGTTGGTAGAAAAAGAAGTTGGAAAATGTCGCAACGCTTTCCCAAATTTCGATTTGAACACAGGGGCATATCCCTAATTGTTGAATGTGTTGGGTTTTGGTGCGTGGCTCCACCTTTTTGTAATTGCATGTGTCTGTTGGTGGTGGAGTGTTGGTATTGTTTGTTTAGGTTTATATTCGTAGTGGTTTTATACCTCTAGCGACAAATGTATGTCTATAATATTGTCGTCATGTTGTAGGAATGTATGCCTGAGAAACTTTGATGGGGCTGTACAAGTGTTCAGTTTCCCATCTGGTTTGCCTGTTAGACATCACATTCCTACTATCTTTATGCCCAAAAGTGGCTGCATTAGAAGCAATCCACTTTCCAATAAAAAACGTCATCCTTTGGCCAATTTCAATTCTCAAACTACATTGGACTTGTGTTGGTTATTGCATAAAGCATATTTATGATAAAACCATTCATCTATTAATAGTGTCATCTGAGCTATCTTGGTAGTAGTATATGATTGCAATCAATGGGACATTGTATGGATGTTACAGTTATGTTGTATGATGTTTGCGTATCAACGCATGACATTCTGCTTTTACTGAAGGCCTTTCAACATAATGTGTCACACACTATGCACACTACTAGTGTGTGCAAGAGAGCATGCTTATTGCAGATTTGAATCTATAATACATTATATATATATATATATATATATACACACACACACACACACACACACACACACACACACACACACACACACATATATATATATATATATATACACACACATATATATATATACACATACATATATATATACACATATTCCAAAATATCCTTTTATGTATTATCATAATCTGAGTAAGAAAAAGTACCACATTTTGTTTAACTAGGGTGGCGGATGTCGTAATGAACATCACCCACAGGTGTTGAAAGAAATCAGATATTTTTGGCGCACGCCAAACAAATATGGTAATCCGAGTCTACCCATCAAGAAAGGGACACATATCTCACCATTCACACTACTGAGGACTCCCTTGTCCAATAGTTTACGTTATCTGGTGACCTGTAAATGCAGAATATGGCGCATTCGTAATACATTTGTTGTTGACTTCCACGCCCGTCGAAACTGGTAATAAATAAACCTACAAGAAAATACCGCCATATCACACCGTTGACGACTTGTTGGTGATATAATGCCAATTCAAAGGTGAAAACGTGTTTGATGAAGATGTGCCTCCTTGCGCTCCTTTGATGTGGTGAACGGCAAAGACATTCGCTTGGCAGGTTGATAGTCACACAGGTCGTTCGCCGGGTTTCGACGCTTGTTGCTTCCGGCAACATCTCGGGTATTGTCGGTAGATGAAATCGAAACCATTTTCAAAATGTTAGATATAATGATAACAAAAGCTGACGCAGGTCTTTTCTAACAGTTCGACAGAACACAAAGGTCACGTGGGCGTGCCGAGTAAGAACGAACATCAGAGTAGAATATACACGCGCGGACTGCAGAGTAGAAAATACACACGCTCGGACTGCAGAGTAAATAGCACACATTCACGGACTGCAAAGTAGAAAATACAAAACCACGGACTGCAGAGTCGAATGTACACACGCGCGGACTGCAGAGTAGTTATTTAGGTCACCAGGTGGCGCTATTGTTCAAAACTAAGAAGCACGAATTTAGGCATAATCGATAATTGACCTCGATATTTGACCTTGACCTATATATTTGACTTTGACCTTCCTCTTCCTCATCCTCATCCTCAACGAAAAAACGGATGTTGCCTACGCCAAGGGACCGCACATACGTATTATGTATTCATGTTTATTTCGACATCCAAATGGAACGTTCTATAACGTAATGATTGTTTTCACACGTATTAACCAATAATACTGACATTGTGAGTCCGTCCTGCGTATGCACCAAGCAAGATATCTGGAAAGCAATAGTGCTTCTCGGATATCCATTAAAATATATAGCGAATTGAGTTTAGTGTTGTTTGTACAAAATATGAAAACGTGTAATGCAACATGCTATCATTTGAGCATGTTAAAGGGTTATAAAAGAAGCCATAAAAAGAATAAGATATTTTAATTCCAATTTACTCAATACTAGTGTACGCATCGATATACCGGTAATTACCACCGGTAATTACAACACTACGACCGGTAACTTTCACCAAGCCGAATAGAACGACTAGACCATCGACGGTCAACTTGTCTGTTGCACTCCTGAACGCTCGATGAGTCCGAAATAAGGCCATTGACGAATTTGGAATAGATC
This sequence comes from Escarpia spicata, assembly GCA_963995525.1. Lineage (NCBI taxonomy): Eukaryota > Metazoa > Annelida > Polychaeta > Sabellida > Siboglinidae > Escarpia > Escarpia spicata. The sequence goes on along the minus strand of OZ023207.1, from coordinate 34,527,485 downwards.
ATAATATTGATATACTTGCGATTACCGAGACATTGAAGGTTGAAGAAGTCTAGTGACAAACCAGTAATTGCGAAATTAACGCCAACTAGTTAAACCTGAATCAAAGGACCACGTGTTACGGGTCAGGGAGGAGGTGTGGTCATCATATACAGAAATACATTAGTAGTCATGAAAGCATGAATAAGCCCATTCAGTTGTATGATTTTTCCAAAGGTAATAGTATCGAGTACTGGAAGGGCACCATCTGGCAGAGGATAGCGCATTCTACGGAGACTGCCCTATTAAAAGTGCATAATGATGTTTTTTTAAATATGGATAAAGGTAAAATAACAGCGCTTACCTTGCTAGATCTGTCTGCTTCCTTTGATACAATTGATCACGCCATTCTCATAAATTGTGTCTTTATGGTGTACCCGGCACAGCTTTAGGTTGGTTTGTGTCATATTTAACACATACGCATCAGACAATGAAGATTGGGGATTGTCTTTCATCAACACTCCTATTTCATGTGGTGTTCCTCAGGGTTCTGTCCTCGGACCATTACTTTTCACTCTCTCCACAACACCACAGAGCTCAGTTGTTAAGTCATAATCTGAGTCATCATCATTGTGCAGATGATTGACAGATTTACATTTATTTATCTACGCCTAATACTTATTGCTCCGTAGATCAGAGCAGAAACTGTCTTAGTGACATTTTAGTTTAGATGACCGAGGGTAGATTAAAGTTAAATGCTAATAAAACAAAGTTTCTTATTATTGGTACACAGAGGCAACTTAAAAAAAAACTAAAAGCTTCCGCCCACACCTATGCTTAGCCAGTATGTTGCGCCTGCACTTTCATCATTCATATCATTTTTTACGATAATTTCAATTTTAGACAGCATATTTCTCAAACTTGTCGCTGTTGTTGTTTTCATATTCCTGATTTTTGATGTCTTCGCCGTTATTTGCCTCATTCTGTTGCAAAAAAAATGTGCAACTGCGCTTGTTACTGGTAGGTTTGACTATTGAAATTCCCTTTTTACAATATTAACCTTAAGGATATCACTAGATTACAACGTGTACAACATACAATTTCGCCGTCATTTAAAGACTTACCCTTATAGCTTTGCGTATCCACCTTAGCTCCCTGTCGTATCGATCCATATATTGACGACTTTAATATGGCTTGTCGATTCTGATATTCACTAACCGTTTTGTATTGAGGTTTGCGAGGATTTAGGCACAAAAAGTTACCTTATTATTTTTATTACTATTATGTAGATATGCTGGTTGCTTATACGAAAGCGCCTTTTAGGTAGTGGTACATATATTTAAAACGTGATAGGATTTTGGACAGGAAGCCAAAGCAAATACCACAAAAGTGGCATTGAGCGAGAAAAAACGCGGATTCACAATTACAACTCTTAAGCAATTATGTACACGTTGTAAATTTGTGATATCTGTAAGGGCACTATTATAAAAAGAGGATTTGCTATAGTCAAGTATATTAGTAACGAGTGCAGTTGCTATATTTGTTGTAACAGAAAGAAGCAAATACAGTCGAATACGTCGTAAATGACGAACAGGATAATAACATCAACAATAAGTTTGAGAAATATGTCGTCTGAAATTTAAATTGCCATCAAAATGACTTCCAGATTTCGTGATGAAGGCACATGAGCAACAATCTTGCTAAGTAGCAGTGTTGGGAAACGCATTTATTTTTTCACGCTGCCTCTGTGTGCCAATAATAAGAAAATATGTTTGATCAACATTTAAAGTTATCGAACTTTCGGTCATCCAACTAAACATGTCATTTAGGTAATTTCAGAGCTGGTTTAGTGAACAATTAATAGTGTGACTATTAATAACTGAGCTAAATGGAATTGTGTAGACATTGAAAAGAAAATGTCCAAGGACAGAACCTTGAAGAACGCCACTCGAAGTTGGGAGTGCCGATGAAAGACAATCCCCAGTATTGACTCGCGTGTGTCTGTCAAATAGATATGACGAAAAGAGACTCAAAGCTTTATAAGCTACACCACACAGTAAAGGTAACGAGTTATGAGAATGGTGTGATTTAGTTAGCATATAGATAGTTATTTTACCTTTATCCATAGTTAGAGTACATTTAGGAGAGTAGTCTCCGTAGACTGAATTGTTTGCAGACTGTAATACATTAGTTAGGCAATTTGATCAAATGTGAGATCCAAGGCGTTTTACTACGACTGTTTCAAGTATCTTGGAATGAAATTAAGCTGAGGAACCGGTCTGTATATTTTAAGTTGTCATTCGGCAAATATGTCTTCTTAAGAAGTGGGTTTACATACGCTTGTTTAAATTCGTAATGTAAGTTGGCAATGGATCAAGATCACTGGACTTATTTGGAGAAAACATGATTATTTGCCTCACTTCCTCAACAGTAACCGGTATAAAAGAGTAGGAGGTAGGGAATTAATTTGCGGAGGTTGAACGTTCTCATAATTTAATACGTAATTTGGGAAAATGAACGGATGAGGCTAACTGTATCTTTATTAGAACACACCCCAAAGAGTAATTACAGAATCATGTTTATGTAGAGAGGAAGCAGGCAGTCTTAATAAATATTATTTAAAGAACCCCATAGCTGACGAGGGTTTTCAGAGTTATTTGACACCATGTTTGTAAAAATAATAAGATTTCGCTTTAACTATTTGATTATTGATATAATAGCATTGTTTTGAATAGCGTGGTCTATCCAATGATGAACGTGCTTTACGCCAAACACGCCCACTATATCGACACCGCCTTTAGATTGCAAGATTTCAGGATTCATCCAAGGAGAAGGTAGTATCTGTGAAACACATATATAGGTAATTGGAGCATGTTTATTAAGTAAGGTGTGAAGTTCAACACAAACGTGTTCATACTAGTTTGACTCATCATTTGTTGGATGTCTAATCAAATCTGCGCCCCCAACAATTAAATGGATGGGATGCTATATATATATATAACATTATATCTTCATATTAAAGGCATTTCGATATTGATGACGTTCCAAAACTACTAACGTCAACAAATACATTTTTAACAAGATGAAGCCATTGGCCATAAACAGGAAAAGTAACGTGCTGTTTTAAATCAATTGATGCCATAATTTCGTGTAAAGAAGTAATTATTGCCGTAGGTGCATCCAAATGATGATTGAAATCCTCCAATATATATATATGAAATTCTTAATACAAAGTTGTTGCGATATCAATAAGATATCAACATTCTTCGAAGAAATTAAGTCACTGTCCTGGTGGACAATAAAGGATTATAAAAGAAGCCGTAAAAAGAATAAGATATTCCAATGCAAATTTACTCAATACTAGTGTACGCATCGATATACCGGTAATTACAACAATACGACCGGTAACTTTCACCAAGCCGAATAGTACGATTAGACCATCGACGGTCAACTTGTCTGTTGCACTCGTGAACGCTCGATGTGTCCGAAATAAAGCCATTAACGAATTTGGAACAGATCATGATATTGGTATACTTGCGATTACCGAGACATGGTTGAAGAAGTCTGGTGACAAACCAGAATCAAAGGACCACGTGTTACGGGTCAGGGAGGAGGTGTGGTCATCATATACAGAAATACATTATCGTGCAAGCTAATTCCTTGACCGAACTATGTTTCATTTAAACTGATGGGCTTGCAGTTCACTGGTTACAATTCCAGGAACTTTAACTTGTACACGTTATACCGTCCACCGTCCTCTACAAAAACTGTGTTTTATATGGAACTTGAGCAGCTTTTTACAGAAGTGTCATTTACGTGATTCCATCCTGCATTGTCGGTAATTTTAACATCAAATATTACGATGAAACTGAAAAACGACAACTACTTGAGCTACTCAATTCTTTCAACCTTGTCCAGCATGTCAGTGAAACAACACATCCAGCTGGTCACACACTGGATTTCCTAATTACGCACAATGACGATAATCTTGCCACCACTGTGCAAGTCGTTCCGTTTGCAATATCAGATCATCACGTCGTACGCTGTATCATTGATGCCAGCAGACCAGCCAAGACATCAACAGAAATACTCAAGCGTACCTACCGCTCGTTTGACGCTGACACGTTCAACTACGAGATTAGAACAACATGTGATTTGCTAGCCGTTGCTGCATTAACATCAAACGCTGTGACACTTGTGTCTCGCTACAAAACTAACTTAAGACAAGTCACAGGCAAGCACGCGCCTGTACGCCCGACTATCGTCCGAGGACATAAACCCAATCCGTGATATAACAGTTACATTGCCGATACGAGAAGACAACGGCGTAAGATGGAATTGTGTGGAGGCGTTCGAAACTGGAAGTCCATCGCCAAATGTTTGTTGCTGCACTTGATGAGTGCAGTAACTTTATATCTCTCACAAAGATGAAGTACTACCAGGACAAGTTGCAAAATGCTGACAACAAAAACCTCTTTAAAATCGTCACTTCACTCAGTGGAAAGCCACCACCTGCTTACCCAGAACATACCTGCGCCTTCGATTGCTGCAATGCATTATCCGTCTATTTTGAAATTAAGGTTGCTGGAATTTGCAGTGACTGGTTTGCCCGACAGCGCGTCACACCGTCGCACGAACCACGTTGCTATGTGACGTCGATTGACAGTTTCACACCAACATCAGTTTGTGAAGTAACATCTAACATCAGAGCGAAGTTTAAAAAGTCAACACTTGATCCCTGTCCTCTGATAATGTAAAGCAGAACATTGACACACTTGCTATCACGGCCGCCAGTATAACAAACGTGTGCTTAACGGAAAGAGAGATGCCGTTTGAGTTGAAGCGTGCTCTTGTGCACGCATTATTTTTTAAACAATGTGTTATGCAGGTACAGGTTGTCACATACACAACTGCTGTAGTAATCATATGTTTTATGCAGACGATGTATGTGTTATTGCACCGAGTCCCAGTGGTCTTCAGGCTTTGCTGAATATTTGTGCAAATTTTGGTTTTGAAAATTATATTGAATATAATCCTATAAAGTTGATATGTACGGACATCAAACCACGCGGCTTTCATCTGAAATGCCCAGATATTTATATGAACAGGAACAAACTTCGATTTGTTGAAAAGACGAAATATTTAGGAGTTGTGATATGCAATGACCTGAAGGATGACGAAGATATGTTAAGACATCTCGGTAGCTTTTATGCCAGGTCTAATACCATAATCCGTAAATTCCACCACTGTTCCAACGGTGTTAAAGTAAATCTGTTTCATGCATATTGTTGTACACTTTTAACAGGGTACTTAATTAAAACTTAAAGTTGTCTACAATAATATGCATAGAAGGATCCTAGGATACCACCGATGGGACTGTGCGATTAGCATGTTTGTTAATAATACTATCGGTACTTTTGATGCTATGTTGCGTAAGAATGTTTACGGTTTTAGAAAACGGATTCTCAATATTAACAATGATCTGATAAAGTGTATAGAATAAGAATACATGTATTATTATTTGCAACTTTTCAGTTGGATTGTACATACATTCAAAATACAATCCCCAAATCCACACATGTATCATATTGTTACAAGACGACACAACATTATGTTACAATACTCATAAAACATGTTGTTCTCAATAAAATTAACGCAACACTAAAAATACTGTTAAGTAAGTCACACAAAATCGCCCCGTGAACGCAACTCACTCGGTATGATGCGCTTTATATTAAAACGTGTACGTTAGCATTGCATTACTATGTTTCACTAAAAAATAAGATACTTTAAATACATTAAAATTATATCATTTAGTTTAAATATTAAAATTGACTGTTAAGACATACACTAAAATCATTATGTGTTCTGACAGTGTACTAAACACCATGGGATTAATGAGTTTTTGTTGCGATTTGTGTTCGCCATTGGGAAGGGTAACTCGTTGAATGATCTTAGTGTATATGACACATTTCAAGTATTTGGTAGTAGCTTATTTTGTTTGTGATCGCTACGCTTCATTCTAGCAAAATACGTTTTACACAATTCATTGCGTCTATCGTGCGGCGTTGGTAGTTTACCATCTCCAGAATATCCTCGTACACACAACCAGGAAATAATGTTTTGAGACACATTTTTAGAATGATCTCGATGTTGTTCGATAAGTATTTAGGCAAGTTCCTGTACCACACCGGGCAGGCATATTCAACTACTGGTCTAATCACAGACACATATATTCTAACCTAATCATTTTAACAAGATTGCCACCCAGATAATTAACTATAGGTGGCAGGTGGACAAGGAAGCTCTTTGGCTTATCGAGAGTCCGACCCTTTTATCTATGTGTATCCCGCCCATCTGAGGTATGTGTCGATTTTAGTTTTAAACATATTCACGCTACTAGCACCCACACAATCAGCAGGTAATTTGTTCCATTCATTTACAGTCCTTTGTGAAAATGAAAATTTTCTTATATCCAATCTACTCTGCTCCTTTGCTAATGCAAGTTCATGTCCTCTAGTCCTTCTATCTTTCTTAACTGAGAAAAACATATTTCTATCAATATTTTCATAACCCTTCAATATTTTAAACACTTCTATCTGATCTCCTCTCAATCTCCTGGTCTCTAGTGTTGTTAAACCACATTTTTTAGGCGTATTTCGTAACTAAGATCCCTCAGATTTTGTATCATTTTAGTTGCTCTCCTCTGCACTCTTTCTAGCATATCTATGTCCTTCCTGCGATATGGCCTCCACGCTTGAATACAATATTCTAAATGAGGCCTAACTATTGTTTTGTACAGCGGTATTATTAGCTCTATTTCCTTATACGTTATGTTTCGCTTAATTAATCCAAAGATTTGATTTCCCTTTGAAGCTGCAATTCCGCACTGCTCTGAAATCTTCATATCAGCACTAATGGTTAACCCTAAGTCCTTTTCTTTTACAGTAGTACTTAGTACAGTACCCCCCATTGTATATTCTACTTCTTCGTTCCCATGTCCTGTGTGGAGGCATTTACATTTCCCAAAATTGAACAGCATTTGCCACTTTTCAGACCATTTGATCAACCTGTCAAGATCATCTTGTAAATGCTGTCTATCTCCATCACTTTTAATCCTTCTAAACACTTTTGTATCATCCGCAAATTTCAACACCTTGCTTGTTATTTCATCATCCAAATCGTTGATATATATTAAGAATAATATAGGACCTAATACTGATCCCTGTGGTACCCCACTCAATACCAATTTCCAGTTTGAAGCCTCCCCATCAACTACTACACGTTGTCTTCTGTCAATCAGCCATTGTTCTATCCAGTTTATTATACCATTTCCTATGCCATGGGCCTTTAGTTTAAGCCGTAATCTTTGATGTGGTACTTTGTCAAAAGCTTTTTGAAGATCTAAGTAGACGATATCTACTGGTGATCCCTCATCTACCCACTTAGTGATGTCTTCCACAAAACATAACATATTTGTTAAGCATGACCTCGCTTTAAAAAAACCATGTTGAGATGGGTTTATCAAGTTTTGTTTAACAAGAAAATCCACCATGTGATCTTTAATTAGTCTTTCTAATAATTTACAAATCACTGATGTTAAACTAACTGGTCTATAGTTCTCTGACTTGTTTCTCGAACCTTTTTTGAATAACGGTATAATGTTTGCTTCTTTCCATTCTAAAGGAACCACTCCCTCTTCTAATGACAAGTTGAAAACTGTTGCAAGTGGTATGCTAGTTTGTTCTACAATTTCCAATAGTAGTTTGGGTGGAATACCATCCACTCTAGACGATTTATTATCCTTCATAGCCCTTATTTTCTTAGCTACCATTTCCGGGGTTACAATTAATTGTCCTAAATAGTCTGAATCTGCCCCCTTGAACTTAGCCTCTGGTATTGGCAGTGAACTAATATCTTCCCTGGTAAACACTGAACTAAAGTACTCATTCAGGTCTTCTGCCATTATGAATCCCTCTGATATTATATTTCCAGCACTATCTTCTAGAGGACCGATCTTATTTTGAACTTTCTGTTTGCTTCGAACATACGCATAAAAACTCTTGCTGTCATGTTTTATATTACTAGCTAATTGTTGTTCATAGCTTCTCTTTGAATTTCGAATTTCAGCTGTAGCTTGGTTAAGTGCTTCTTTATAACTGTTGTAATCTTCATCATTTCCAGTACATCTGTATGACTTCCACATCATTTGTTTATACTTAATTTTTCTAATGGATTCTTTCGATAAGTGTTTCTTTTTGGACCGTTTTCCTTGTTTTTTGAAGGGTACAAATTTATCGACTATGCACTTAATTTCACTCTTTAATATATTCCAGCATTCTGTTGCCGTCTTATTTTTCAGTGTCTTATTCCAGTCTATCTTTGCTAAATATTTCCTCATGTCCTTATACCTTCCTTTGTGGAAATTTCTCCTATACTGCTTTTTACTATTCCTTTCTGATTTTATTTTGATGGTAAAATGTATTTGGTTGTGATCGCTACTCCCCAGTGGCTCACATATCTTGACATTGTCAACTAATTCATTCTGTGAGGACAAAACTATGTCTAACACATTCTCACCCCTGGTTGGTTCTAGCACATGTTGAGAAAGGAATGTATCTTGAACTAAAACTAAAAACTTGTGGTCCTCTCTCCCCATACTCTGTAGAGATTTCCATTGTATGGTTAAAATCCCCCATAATAATACAGTCCCGTTTGCTTACTTCCCTTATAGCGTTTTGTATTTTTTCATTCTCTTCTATGCTTATGTTTGGACTTCGATAAACTAACCCAACCGTTAACGTTGAGTTTCCTGTAACTATGTTACACGAAACAGCTTCTTCGCAATCTGCTTCTCTTTCTAATTTTATTTCATAAGCCTGAAAAGATTCTTTAATATATAAAATAACTCCACCTCCCTTTCTTCCTATTCTATCTTTTCTAAACATTACATATCCTGTCAGTCCCAATTCAGCATATGATATATCGGTGGTGGTCCAGGATTCGGTTATACCTATTATATGAGGGTCAATATCTTCTACCATAATGTTTAGTTCATTTCTTTTGTTTACTATACTCCTTGCATTTAATTTATATCCAGCTTCAGAAGAGTTTTCCAGACTGTTATTTGCTGATTTATTTGTGCTGTCTTTGTCTATGCCTCCATTTTCAGGCTTTTCTGTGAGTCCCCCCTGCGAATCTAGTTTAAATAGATGCAACCTGTCCCACTGTCAACAGATTGCAGCAGATTCTCTGAGAAAACTGCTGCCCCCTTTCCACTAAGATGGAGGCCATCTCTCATGTACATATCTTCCCTCCCAACAAAGTATCCCAATAAATCTGTGAATCCCACCCCCTCTTCTTCACACATCTGCTCAGCTAGTGCATTGATCGCCATCCTCTTGCAGTTTCTATACGTTGCCCCCCTTCCTCCCATTACTGGCAAAATTCCTGACAAAATAACCTGTTCGACTCTCGTCTTATTTAGCTTCCTCACTAACTGTCTATACTTCTGTACTATCGCAGTTGTTCCCTCCTTGTCTGCATTATTTGTTCCTACATGTACCAGTATAGACCCCCTCCCTTGCCATGTCCAAATACCTTCTCTACCCTGTCAGTTACATGTTCAATCCTAGCCCCCGGTAAACAAACAACGACGTCCTTCCCCTCGCTCAGTGTCTTGTCCGTCTTTCTCATAATGGAGTCACCCATAAACACCCTCTCTTTCCTCATTGCCCCCTCAATCACTGCCTTAGAATAGCTCCTTCTTCGGTTTGCATCTGTCTGGTTGTTGTTTTCCCCCCTGTCGTCTTCTCTCCTGTCACATTCTCTTCCGATCCATTCTTTCCTGTCGCTTTTTCTCTTGTCACCTTTCCTCCTGTCAGCGTCCCTTTTATCGACTTCTCTTCTATCACATTTTCTCTCACTTCCTTTCGTCCCTTCTTCTTTCGTCCCATCTCATTTTCCTCTCTCCTCTCCCGTTCCATCTTCCCTCCCTTCTTCTCTACGGTCACTTTCTTCCATGTCACCTTCACGCTTGTCACGTTTTCTGTTGTCGATTTTCCAATTTCTTCCCCTCCAATCACCTTCCCTCCTCTCAATCTCCTTTCCTCAGTTTTCTTGCCACTGCTATTCTCCTTCAGTCTTGCAGTATTCTCGCCTCTCTCCCTGTCGTCTCTCTCCGTTCGACCTGCCTCTTTGCTAATTCCCATCTCCATTCCCTTCACAATATCTGTCAATCTAACTATCTCCTTCTGCAGACACTCCACCTTCCAACATCCAATGCACTGAAAGGTTAATCCTTCCTCCATGGTTTCTGCCCATGACTTTCCACACCCGGATAATGCACACCAAGTGTCGCTTTGCCTTGACTTGCCGCTTGCAAGGCGCCATATCCCGATCAGAATTTATTTAATAACTTAACTAACTTAGTATTTATAAAGACTGTTTCCTGTGTACTACAGCACACTTTAGGTTACAAATTTCAATTACACAGCCGACTATTTATCCTAACACGAACGCTAACATTACCGGTAATGACCTAATTTAAATACAATCAATTACGTTATGTTAGGCTGCTTTATTTATTTAGGTTACGCCGCCCGACTATCGCCCTTGCTTAATTTTAACAACAATGCTACCCAATGAAAATATCTAGGAAGTACTGGCTTACACAGATATTATCTTATATAAGTAGTTAGATGGTTGTTACTTTAGCTCCTATATATTCTACCACATAATCAGGTTTGTTAAATCTTGTTTACAACTTATCGAAGGCTAAGCCGCCTAGGTGAGTTACCCTATTATCACTCACTATACTAAGGTGTTCTAAAATACTTTAACTAACTAACTTTAAGCACAACTGCTACTCAATATATGTTTATTGCAACTTTATGAATGATATTAAGGCAAGAATAATACTTATCAATCAGTAATTCCACTTGTTTATCAACTTTTTTACACCACCAATTTCTACGATCTATCTCCGCCAAATATAGCCTCGAATTGGTTGATACCAGTTGATACCAGCACGTTTCAACTGATAGATCATATACACTCTCGGGCTAGACCGAATCTCTGTCTATTGTGAAACGATGATTTGATATAATGTTTGACATATTTATTTTAAAATTTTTAAGGGGAGGCTCGGGTCGAAATTTGCGGATTTTTGAAAATAAAATGAGTTTTGAGTTATTGACATTTCTATGTATAAAAATTATTCAACTTCCCATTCATATACGTTATACTACCGAAATACACCTGTTTATGTCACAAAACATGCATTTTGTTTGATGCCTATCATTCCTAAGTCTTTGTTTTTGTCAAACGAAGCGTGAATAATGGAACATTATGCATTTTTCCGCGATCGATTGCGTCGTGAAAAATACTGCCATTCCATCACGGCGCATATCACGGGAAAGCCCTGTTTTCGCTCTGCATGATGATATAAACTATTTTAAGATGGCACCGCTGCTGCCTGAATAATCCAGCCTATAAATGACCGCCTCTCTTGTCGCTTCGGGGACAAAGGAATGGGTAAACCTACAATGATTGGTCAGGCTCATCACGTGATGACGGAATCCTCTGATTCCGTCAAGTCAAATGTTCTGATTGGTTGTAATGCGTCCAACCTATGACGTCAGCTTGTAATACAGCTACATTCGATAGGATCGACAGTTTATTCTCCGCGTTTCTTTAGCTTTCTAAAACGACATTATGCCGTTTGGTCGAAAGTTTCCGTGCCGCGAAGCGACGCAATATTGCGCAGCTGCAGTTAGCACGTGAAAGAAAGACTATGCAAGTGGAATTTGTTGTTGAATATGTGACGACGACGTCTTCGGGTCCGACCACGATGCCAGGCCCAGGGCAGTGACTGTGTCAATAGCACCCAGAGTAAGGACAATTTATGTGTTTTATATGTTCTCGATAACACTGACAGTGTAAATAACACATACATATTCATGTTGTCTCCATAATTAGTATTTGAACCCTGTATCAAGAAATTATTGGACGTTTGCCTATAATTTTATATTCGTGGTCTTGTTGATGTTCAGCCGTCCAGGGCAGGGGTTATCCAGGTACGCCAGAACCAGTATAGTTGACATAAAATAATAGTGATAATTATATACATGCTCAGATTATGTTGTTTTAGGGATGACAGTTATACTTTATTCAATGGAATTATGGTTTATATTAGTACAACTTGCCTTGGTATGTCCCTTTATGACATACAGTTACACTGTATATAATTAAGTACTAACAAAATAAACAAAAGGCGCAACATAAACTACAGTCACAGAATTATAGTACTGGGGAGGGGCTTTTATTGTTAGTAATACTTGTGTTCATGAAATACATTGGTATTGTGTACTTGTTTGTTAACGTCAACTTGGCTTTCAGTGTCACCCGATCCGTCTCAGACTGTCTGCGACTGAGCAGAAGTTTGGCAACACGGATCTTCTGGATGAGATGGGGGGTCTCACACTTCCCGGATGAGGATGAAGGAGATACTGGTGCAGATCTGTCGACTGTACTTGTAGGCTGCGCCATGTTGCTGTCGCGAACCTGCCATGCTCTTTCTCTTCTTCAGTGAACCTTATTTAGGTTATAGTGAACTTTATCTGAGCTCCGGTGAACTTTATTTGTGCTCCAGTGAACTTTATTTGAGCTCCAGTGAACTTTATCTGTGCTCCTGTGAATTTTATCTGTATAAACGTTGGAATGGTGTGCTATTTTACAAATACGGTTTCCTGTTCTGTAATGTGTTTGCTACATTGCTTTGTTTGACATATCATTATGCTGTTCAAATCATTTTGAACAACGCCTTTTGATAGATTATACATTGAGTAACAGGTGTACAAAGTTTCAATCACTTACGTTGCTTTTCAGATATTGAAAAGTGTGTTCAAGTGTAACTAAACTTTGAACGAGATTTTCTCAGAAACATGATTTCACTCACACCAGCTGTTTTCTTGTTTATTTATCTGAATAAGCGCTTGACAGATTTGCTTGAAACTTGCTACAGTGTATCTTGACAGTATGTCCCTGGTAGTCAGCAAGATATTTTTTCAAAAGCAAGACATGTTTTTTAATAAAAAGAATTGCTAGTAAAAAATGTCAGGAACAAATACATAACTTTTTTCCAAAATCGTTAAAAAAAAATACAAAATGTAATTGAAAGATACAAAATGTAGCTTGCTGGTTACACGTAGGGTTATATGGAGTAACTACACACCCAATTTGAGTAATGTAAGTCCAGTATTTACCAAGATATTTCAACGCAGGCATTCAATCAAAGATGGCTGCCGTACCGTGGGAAAATCCCCCCGTAAAATTGTGAAAAAAATGTCAGGCCTTCCTGTTAGATGAACTATCAATCTGTGAAAGTTTCACCTCTGTAGAGTAAGTAACAACGAAGTTATAAAATAACATACGTTTAGACCCAAGCCTCCCCTTAAATATTTGTAATACTTATTTATTAACTTTATTTAACTTTAATTCCTTATTTTATTATATTTTTGTATATATTTATGTGTCTAACTTATCTACTTTTAAAAAAGCTATTTTTATTTATATGTACCAATTGCATATGGGTTTTTGCCTGAAATAAATGTATTCGTATTATTAAAGAAACCATCTCTGTGCAAAGATACGATATGCAACTACCGCTCAGTCAGCCATCTATCATAACTGTCAAAGATAACTGAAAACGTGGTGGCCACCAGACTCATCACTCACTTGGTCAATCAATCACTGACTGATTATTTTCAATCTGCTTACAAACGACACCATTCAACGGAAAACGCCCTACATTGTATGGTAAACACAATTAGGACAGCCATTGAAAGCACTGTCATCATGCGCATTGACCTAAGCGCTTCGTTCGATACGATCGACCACACAATTCTTTTCAATTGTCTACATCGGCGAATGTAATTTCTCTTACTACCGCTGTGTATCGTGTCGAGCGACGACATCAAACCCTGAATGACGTTCAACTAAATGCTGACGAATTATGCAAAAACAAAGGTTCTACTAGTTGTACCCAGGGTGGCATCTGATTTGGTTGCTGGACTGCATGTGCGAGTTGGGTCAGAAGGCGTCTGTGCTACCGAATTTGTGAGAGATCTTGATGTCTACATACATAAATATCTTGACATGAACGGCGCAGATTTATCGTACCATTAGTACCTGTTCACTGCATTTACGTGACATCGGCCAAATTCACCGTTACCTACCACAGTCGACAGCAGAACGTGTTGTCAATGCAATGATTACATCACGCTTAGATTATTGCAATTTGCTTTTGTTAGGCACTTCTGCCAAGAACATCGGCAGCGACTGCAGAATGCTGCTGTTCGTCTAATAACTCGGCGTGCGCGATGCGACAGTGCGATACCACTACTGCGCCAACTCCACTGGCTGAGTGTCCAGCAACGGATTACCTACAACATAGCAGAACTTACATATAAGGCGTTAAATGCTGAACTCTCGCCACCATATGCAGACACTTGTGTCAGTTTATAAACCAGCCAGACATAGAGTATTATTATTATTATAAAGAACACTAACTTTAAAATGATAAGACAACAAAAACACACACATCCACCCTTAGCAACTAAACGTGGTTGATGATAGTAGAAATACCCTACTGGTGTAATATAAGCGACATACGCTGCAGTATCACTTGGGCTAAGCCAGGTTTCCGTATTAAAAAGAATGCCATTTAGTATATCACCCACATATGCCTTGCCACGAATAAACCAAACATTTGTAGTAGCAAACTTCACATTGTCTAATAGCAAGCCAAGGATTATGACTACATCTCCTGCTAAAAGAAGATGTGGCTAGTTTGAATGTTGGCGCATAATTATGAATTATATTGGCAGCAATGTTCCATTGTAACAAAGATGGAGGCGTGGCGCGCTGTTCAAAAATGAAATTGAGGCACCAGGCTAATTATATGTGATTTAGCAGAGCAGCATGGGGCCCCAGAAGTGGTGCGTACACGACCTACCAGCGTGCAAACAAGTTATGCCACTGTCACGAACCCATGTCCCAGATATGGGCCTCTAGCAACCGTTGCCTTGCAGTCAGACTATTGAGCCAAAAGTTATGGTACTAAGCCCTGACAGAAAATCAAGTCCTTGGACGGTGGATCAGGCGGAAGAATTATCTTACAATCGTACAGATTATCCTTGTCATAGTACCCAGGCAATATTATTGTCAAGACAGTATGGAGTATAGTGTGCAGCAGTCTTCCCACTCAAATAGACATTCACACACAGGCCCTTCCACGAATTGATCACCAAAACAATTCATTTGACGACCACGTATTGGAAACGGTAGCAGGATTGTGGATATGGGAAACTCTAGTCACGAATTAGCACAAAGGCGGCAGTTAACTATTGTCGCCCTATGCTTGACTGAGGCAGAAGTGTAATAGTCCAGTGGCAGAACCCCACGTTTTCCCAAAAGCTTGCAATGCCTCCCTAAAATAATTACTTTGCATGTTTTATTAGTTCATGTCATTTAGTAGTAAAATCCACTGGGTATAGACTTCACACCCGCTTGCATTTGTCTCAATCCAAGATTGCCAACATGATGGCCGCTGACATGCTAGAAATGGCATAATGACTGAACGAATTGACCGAGGAATGTGATATTGGTGTCTAAACATACGTTTCTGGGGTCGGGGAATCCGTTTCTGCGGTGAAGTTGATGTTTCAATGTAGTCATATATATAAAAATCGAAAATGGTCATCGAAACGCCAAAAATGCTTACAATTCTCAAAACGTAGGAAACATGGGAGATAGAGTGATGATGTTGGTGTCAAAATCATGTTTTTTCAGGATGCTGATTTCATTGGGGGTATGTTTAGCGATGCTTAGAAGGCAAGGTAATGTTGCATAAGTTAGGGTTAAGGTAACTTCATATCCAGACATGCTTAAAATGATTTAGAATGTGAGCGCTAAATATACAGCAAAACAAATCAAAGCCTCTTTCATAGGGTTTTTTGGTGATGACGAATCCAAATACCTACATCATCTGTACACCTGAAGGTCAAAGTCATATGCTAAGGCAAAGGTCAAAGTCATTTGTGTTCGCAGAATCTTAATAATGCAATAGCTACACTCTGAAAATTACACTGATAATTAAACACTGACACTTATTTAACATTCACAAACTATTAAAATACCTAACGAACACAATACAATTAATTGGCTCACTAATAATAGCAGTGTATGACATGTCATTGCTTTGTGCAGTAATAACATTGTAAGTAGCATTACAATTTATGTTAAATAATGTATATCCTGTATAATACTTCTGAAGGCACTATTTGAAACAGCTAATTATAATCTAGATATATACTCACCAAACTCATGTCAGCATAATTGCGCCGAGGTGAGCACGTGATCGGTCTTTTGCTCTATGTCTATGTACATGTGCTAACTATCATACACAATTTACAATCAATAATAATATACTCTAACTAGTAACGCTCGTGCTTTTACAACAAACGAAATATATTTAACGACCGGATATTAGTTATCACCACCTGACCTACTAGTACCAAATAATATGCACAGAAACGTCAACCGGATAACATTTAACGCGACATCGGCGAATATCTTCTAAGTCATTCACCATTTGCGCTAACAAAGTGTCGAAGACTAAGTGAAATGAATATTTTTCATTCCCAATCTGAATTACATATACTCTAAAATAGCATCATGCTATTCACAGTTCAACGCCCCTTATTGACGCGTTTTTCTGTTCACTTTCTGCACAATTTGTTGTTTGCGCGCGTTTATGCGGGTTGGTGTTTCTGGCCATAACTGAAATTGTAATCACGGAATTTATTGGTTGTCATATCACCAGGACTTACGTTTAATTTTGAGGTATTGCCGTTTAAACTTTGTGCATGTTTAATCCGGCAATAAGTACGCGACCGCTGATATAATTGTAATGGTTTTAAAGGTTATATGCCTTTTAAAAATGATTTATTAATCAACTGTGACATTCTGTGTCTACAGGAGCTTATGTTTACTAAACAAGATTGTCATTTATTCAACATCTGCCATGATGATGGTTATGCTGGATACGGTGTGTCTCCTGTAGACGCCTCAAGTGGTATTTTAACAGGGAGGCCATATGGTGGGGTAGGATTTTTTATGGAAATACTCCCTTGATAAATACATTACCATAATGGATCATTGCTATGACTGGCTTTTCGGCATAAAAATATTGGGGCAATGTAGAGTACTATTTATTAAATGTATACTTACGGCACGAATGTGAAAAAAATCGGGACAAGTTCAATGATTATATGTCTAAAATTGCTGTTTACATTGGTAATATAAATAGCTCATGTATAACAATTGTCGATGATTTTAATGCGGATATTTCTAAGAAATAACTTTGGAGAAGTCTTTCTTGATTTCTGCAAAGAGAATTCATTGTCTGTATATGATCAGAACACTCTCCCGACAGATACATACACATATGTTAGTTCTGCTTGGGGAACCACGTCATGGTTAGACCATGTTATATGTGATCATAACACTCTCCCGACAGATACATATACATGTGTTAGTTCTGCTTGGGGAACTACGTCATGGTTAGACCATGTTATATGTGATCAGAACACTCTCCCGACAGATACATATACATGTGTTAGTTCTGCACGGGGAACTACGTCATGGCTAGACCATGTTATATGTGATCAGAACACTCTCCCGACAGATACATGTACATATGTTAGTTCTGCTTGGGGAACTACGTCAGGGCTAGACCATGTTATATGTGATCAGAACACTCTCCCGACAGATACGTATACATATGTTAGTTCTGCTTGGGGAACTACGTCATGGTTAGACCATGTTATATGTGATCAGAACACTCTCCCGACAGATACATATACATATGTTAGTTCTGCTTGGGGAACTACGTCATGGCTAGACCATGTTATATGCACTGCTGAGGCAAATGATTGCATAACTAGAATGTCGATACTGTATGACTGTATTAATTCTGATCATCATCCTGTGTTGTTCACCATTGACAGTGCTATTGTACCAGCATATGTTAGTGGTAGTGCTAACATTAATTAAATTAAGCAAGTTATACATTGGGACACTTTACACCCACATATTATTGACTCGTATAGAGAACGCACGTATGTTGAACTGTCAAAACTGAATGTTCCACCCGGTGTTAAATGCAGTAATCCTAATTATAACAATTGTAGTCACCACGATGACATCGATGAGCTTTATAACTCTATCGTATCCACTCTATCAAACACTTGTGTCAACTCATAAACGGTCTTATAAATATGATGTTGTACCAGGAAAGAATGAGCGTGTGAAACAATTGCACAGTGCAGCTCGTGATGCCTACTGGCTGTGGAACCAGGTTGGAAAACCTTGACGAGCAAATTTAGGCATGCGGTCAGAAAATGTAAACACGATAAAGAAACTTGCATTGCACAAAAGTTATGTCAAAAAGATCATCGACAGTTCTGGAAGGAAATTAAGAACCATACGAAGAGTAAAGTTAAACTACCAACGAACATTGATGGTATACATGGTGATTTCGATATTGGGTCAATGTGGAAGCACCACTGCGAAAATATATTTAACGATGTGAAGGATTGAGACAATGTTCATTTTGATTCGATCAATGACAATAATTGAATTACTATTTATGCAGTTGAAATGATGGGTATTATTAATGACTTATCCTGCAATAAGTCACCAGGTCTGGATGATATTACTGCAGAACATATCAAGTTCGCCGATGCTCAAATTGTGGTGCTATTTTCTACCCTTGTGACCGCTATTATGGTGCATGGTTATGTTCCGAAATCAGTATCAGAGTCTGTCATTGTACCGGTTATTAAAGATAAAAATAGACGGGTAAATGACAAAGGTAATTACAAGCTAGTATACCTTTCTAACTTATGTTCCAAGATAATAGATACTGTGATATTCAACAGAATGGAAACATACTTGCAAACTACGCCTCATCAGTATTTGCAAACTGAGCCTCATATGGATTTAAGCCAAAACACGGAACGGAGCTGTGTGTGTTTACATTTAAGGAATTATTATTAAGATCTTACACTAAGCATGGTTCAGCTATGCATGTTGCATTTCTAGATGCGTCAAAAGCATTTGATCGAATTAATCGACATAAGTTGTTACGAAATTAAAACAGCGTCACGTACCAAAATATATTTTAAGAATACTCAGCAATGAGTTCAATAACCAATGTGTTTGTATCCGATGGGGATCTACCTATTCGGATTTCTTCTCAGTGGGCAACGGTGTTAAACAAGATGGACAGTTATCCCCTTTACTTTTTAACATTTACATGGACAATTTTAGTGTACAACTATACAAACAACATATTGGTTGTAGTCTGGGTACTATGGTTGTTAATCACCTGATATACGCTGATGACCTACTTCTATTCGCTCCTTCGGCCAAAGTACTACAAACTTTACTTGACACATGTTACTCTTATGGGTGTGAGCATGACATTCAGTATAATGCTGATAAATCCCTGGTCATATACTTTGATTCTAGAAAATTCAAATCTTGCCAGGGAAATGACTTTAGGAGGAAAGAAATTAAACTTCGCCACCTCTTGTAAATACCTTGGGCATGTCATTTGTAACGACTTATCGGATGAGGCTGACATTCAAGCCAAAGTGAGACTTCTTTATGCCAAAAATAACATGTTACGACACAAATTTAGTTTTTGTTCTACTGCTGTAAAGAGTAAGCTGTTTACTGCATATTTCAGTAATATTTATATGTGTGCGCTATGGGTTAATTTTAGAAAAGCTAATTTTCAGCAATTTATTGTTGCCTATAACAATTCATACAGAATATTGAACAAATCTGCCGATGAGATGTAGCGCTGGCCACATATTTGCTACAGCTAATGTAAAATCATGTAAATGTGTTATCAGAACAGCTATTTTTAGCTTAATCACGAGGATTAATACAATTATTCAGAGTATTGTTACTAGCGACATATATAGTACGTCGCAGTTGCGGCATCCGTGGATCAAGGCTCTGTATAATTTTTAAATATCCTGTTTTTATTAGCATATTTTTTTTCTTTATTTATTTATGTTTCTATTTTATATGGATGTTTTTATTGATGTACTTTTTTCCTATATGGACAAAATGATTATCTGAAATAAAAACATGATTATATTATTATTATAATGATAATAATAATAATATTAATAACAGAAACTTTTAAAGCGCCATGGCTCTAGGTGACCCTGTTCGAAGGCGCTGATACAATGCGAGTTAATAGAGTCAATATTGTAAAAACTTCAAAAAACATAAAAACATACCACTAAAAATCGAAGAACATAAAAGAACGATGGCTGTTTAAGAACGATAGGCTAGTTTAAACAAGTGAGTTTGCAGCAGTCTTTTGAAGCGTCATATAGAGTCATATTTGCGCATCTCGTGTGGAAGACTATTCCGGAGACGAGGAGCAGCGATGCAGAAGGCACGATCACCATAATGGCGAAGATGTGCACTGTGTGCAGTCAGGAGAGAGTCTGGTGAGGATCGCAACGTTCTTCTAGAACTGATACGGTAACGGACAGGAAGCCAACAGAGAGTCTCTAAGATGGGTGTTATGTGGTCGTAGCGACTGACTTTGACCCCAACGCGAGCTGCCACATTCTGGACGCAAGGTTGAGCATTCGCAATGTTCAACAGACAATAAATAAATACATACAATTCCTGTGTACATCCAACGACAAATGTGCAGATACGATTATTTTTTGGCAGCCATATAAACGTTATTAGTTTTCGCAACTTCTTTTCTGGGTAAATCTTATGACCCCAATCCGAACAGGGGCGCGCCATGCTACGAGGTTGTCGGCCTGACGCCCAGTATCATAAATATGCAGAAGAAACGTTTTCTTTCCAAAACTGTGGGGGTAACCTGTTTATTTAATAAATAGGTTGCCCATATATTAGGGCACCCAGGGTAAAATGTTCTTTACGAGATATCTGCCAATGTTTGTGTAACGTGATACAAATGCACATGAGCAGAATACGTTGCGTTGACCAAAAATAAGGGGTAGGCGAAATACAATAGTAAATATCTGAAGAATGTACAGTCGTACATTAAGATATCAGGACTCATCATTACCTTACCTTCGTAATAAATAAATGGCGTAACACAATATTTGCTAAACCGAATAATGATGTCACCAAATGACATTTTACGTGACCATTAAAAAAGAAAATCTGTCAGCATCATGTTTTGCATCAAGATATAGTAAACTTAGAATGCAGTGATTCAGTAATGTTATAAATCTTCGTAAAGCATGATCGTTAACAAAACAAATAATTTATAACTTCAGTAGACAACAATTCTCAGTTAATGTTTGCTATTTGTTTCAAAAATTACATATAGAGCAGATTGTACAATTTACGGATCAAAACCAACAGGATGTTAGTACGAATGTTATATGTGCGCGTGATTGATATACATAATGTTTTCCAATTAACTACACATCTATAATCTAACAATTACGTATTTTCATTAGGATTCCCAGACAACTGTACAGTTAGTTGCATGTTGTGTAAGACCAACATTAGGAAACAGTCTATATTTGACATTTGGACAGTTATATCTTTATAACAAGTGATGATTCGTTAGCCTTGCATTTCTTAGAGCTTTATTATGAGTAAATAGGCTAACAACACCAATGACAATACTAAGTCATATGATGACATCATTCTTTCCTTTCTTTGAAAATCCGCCTCCACCATTTTTAGCAGCAATATTATTGAACGCTTTACATAGAGTGATTCAGTTATCGTACATATACCCTAGGTGTAAAACATGATGATTTGCAACAGTTGAGTAATTAAAAATACATGCCAAAACAACAGGGTTGAATCGAGGCTACGTTTACAAAATGTTGCTCATAGATACACCACAGATAGCACAGCGGGCCGAGAGCGGCAGTCTTCGGCCCGCTGTCGGCATCCGCCTGCGGGCCGAGGGATTTTTGTCCGGCGGCTGACCTTCTGGCCGAAGGTGACCCATAGTCGGACGCCGACAGTGTGCTGATGGTTAGCCGCAAATATGCCGACTGTGCCTAATTTTGTTAAATGTGTCTATATGTGTGTGTTTTCAAGTAATAAGACCACATTATACACATACACTTATATGTATTGGTCTTATAACTTGAACATTTCAATAGTAATCATCATGCATTATCACTATAATGTTAAAATGAACATTACTTGATACACGCTCATCAATTTATTGGGATTAACTGGAATTTTGAAGTTCAAAACAATAAAATAATACATTATTTAGGAACATAACAAATGTAATCTGCTTCAAAAAGAGAGTGGGTGTCGAGTATCCCATCAAATTACTATAAACTAAAATTAAGTACGCAAATAATTCCAATGCGCATAACAAACACATCATTTTATACAAGACAATAACAAATCAAAGTTGCATTTAGTGTCCATTGATTCGTGCGGCACAAGACAACTCAAATACTTTATAAAAATTAAGGCTGCTTAATTATTATTGTCCATAAACTTTTTTCTGCTACATCTAGCTGCAATTTTCATCCGGTGCTGTCTAACATCATTCCCGTCAGAGGAGTACTTTCGAATGTTCTCCTGATGTTATAGTCAGTGGCAATGTTGCCACTTCATTCTTTCTGACAGCACCTGGAATATTAATGTACAAATATTTAATTTCTTCGATGAATGTACTGCATTGTAGAATGCCTAGTATTTATCAAATGTGTAAAATATTAAACATATTTTGTTTCACAATAAAGTAACATAAACTAATTTTACTTTATTTATATATAAAAAATTCCCGGTTTCTCATAAGTACAATAATTTAAAAAGAACTTCCACAAAACTTTATTTTGAAATATAATTATCCTTTGATTAAATATGCATGCAATAATTCTGCGCAAAAAGAGAAAATTATATTCCACACCAAACGAAAGGAATGTGCCTACTTGTAAGAAATACATTCAGTAGACATCTTAAGACTTTTAAGTTGTTAATTGTTGACAATGAGTTGCATTGATAGTTGTAAGTACCGTCATCAGGATCAACATAGACACATTTACCATAAATCGCACCTTCATTTACATTTTAATAAAGTTCTGATGAGAAACCTGGAATTGTTTTGTATAGCCCTAAAGTAAAGCAACATAAATGGCAGAAATTGTGTAGGCCATAAACTAACAGAAGGCGCCTATAACGTAAGCACTTCATCCATCACACATTTACCCTGTCACACTAACAAACAGGAACACGCAGTACAGGGACATCATTTGTTGTTGATGAGACACGCTCATCTTCATCATATCATGGTCATCCATAGCCTATAGGGCAGCCACAATCATGACATCAAATTATTCTGCTCCTGATTCTATTTAATGTTTTACGCATAAATAACAAGTTTCCACACAATCAAATGTGTGCTTATAAAGTCATGCCAAAATTAATATATTTAAATAATCTAGACACATTGTAGTGTCAAACGTTGTCACGCTTACATTTATCCGGGCGTTAAATTTTATCCGGGTGATATGTTTATGTGCATGTATAAGGCATACTATTTGGCACCAGTAGATCACGTAGTAATAAATAATATCAATTAGTTAAATCTGTTTCGTTTGTTGTCGTAATACTAGCGTTATAGTTAGAGTACATAATCATAATTTGCTGTTTCAGATTTGTGACCAAGTATAAGAGGAAGTCATGTGACGTGTACGTGGAGAGGAAACCGTTTTATGACAGAAATTGTCTGTGGGAAGCAAAATTTTTTGTATTTACGTGTATATATATATATATATATATATATAACACTATCTACCGCATTGCCTGTACAATGCCTCATAATACCGCATTACCTGTACATTTGTAATGACGACTATTACATAAATTTTCACGATCGAATATGAATAAATTATGCCCAGTGTGATTTCAGTTAACTATTTATATAAATCTAGGTGCTTGTTTTTGGTTTCAATTGCATATTTATAAGTATTCAAATTTTGATGTACAGGTAATGTTGTTTTAACTAAAACCATATTAGCTGTACAGCTGTATATGTACAGGCAATGTGGTGATTTCACATATATAAACTTGGGTGTGTCTAAAAGCCCGACCACTCGTGAACATGACGTCAACCGCAAAATGTATACCTATATTTAGCACTCGCATGTTGCTGCGGCGCTGTGCAGCGCCACGGCAGGAAATAGTTCCTAAGTGGACATACAATTAGAGAAACTTTATATGTATCACATTCATAATAAACTAACAAAACAATAATTTAAGACATTTTGCGTTAAGCACGCTATACATATGTACGTTATTCTGTCGTGCGGCTCATTCCCAGGTGTCACTGTTCACGAACACTCGGTCTTTTAGCCTTTCCTAGGAGGAGAGGCTAAAAGCCCGACCATTCGAGAACACTTTTCTAGTACATCCATATTAGGCCTTATATTTAGATATAGTGAAAAGGATACTAACGTATTTTTTATTATCCAACAAGAGTATATATAACATATTGTCGTTCCCTTGTGTCACTGGTCCCGAAAACTCGTTCTTTTAACCTTTGCTAAAGGGAAATGGTAAAAGCCGGAGCATTCGGGACCAGTTTTTAGTCTATGCATCATATGCCTTATATATACTTTATATACTAAACAATGCTAAAATGTAGGATAATGGCGTATTTTATTATTCCCAACAAGCACAAATATAACATTGCCGTTCCCTTGTGTCACTGCATAGCCCCGAATAGTCGGGCTTTTGGCCTTTGCTAGGGTGATAACCAAAAGCCCGACCATTCGGGACCCATTTTTTTAGTCCATGCATCATATATATAGGCATTGTATATACTTTATATACTGAACAATGTCATAGTAGGATAATGACGTATTTTTTACTTTCCAACAAGATAAAATGTAACATCATCGTTCCTTAGTGTCACTACACGGTCCCGAAAACTCGGGTATTTCGCCTTTGCTATGGTGAAATGCTAAAAGTCCGACCATTCGGGACCACTTTTTTAGTCCATACATCATAAGCCTTGTATCTTATACTTGTATATTATATCGAGCAATGCTACACTATTTAATGACGTATTATTAACATTTTCGTTGTTCCCTATATAGTGTTACCGGTCTGGAAAACTCATTATTTGGCCTTTGCATACTAGGGTGAAAAACGAGCGTTCTTGACCAATGGTCGAGATCTACTATGTTTGGACACGCGTTCGACGAAATGATTATTAATTTCATAATTGATGTGTAATTGTCAATAATGAAAATTATGTGACAGCTTTTAATTAATAGTATTAGATACTATGCGTGTACGCATGCGTGTGTTTGTTTACGTGTGCATGCGTGTGTGTGTTTCGTTGCGCGTGCGTGTGTGCGTGCGTGTCATGCGCCCAGTTGTGAAGCAGTGGGCCGGGCCTTCTCGATCGGGGAGTGAAGTCCATTATCTAAAAACTCCGTCATGTTGATGGTCACAGGTTGACAACATACACATGTATGGACAACGATTGTTCCACGCGTACTGTAGGCCTTTCTGAAATAACTTACTGTAGTAATCAAGAAGTAATTTACTACTTGTATTAGGTACGTTAATTGTCACATTCTGCCGCGCGTGCGGGCCATTCCCGTGTGTCATTGTTCACGAAAACTCGGGCTTTTAGCCTTTCCTAGGGGGAAATGCTGAAAGCCCGACCATTCGGAACCATTTACCTAGTGCATGCATAGAATGCGTTATAATGTATTCATATACAACAATTTAAAAATATTACGTCATTAGCATCATACTCTATAGTCGGATAATAATGTGATATTGCTGGAACGTACTGCTCGTGGGCGTGGTCAGGCCGTATTCTATATTTGAGTTCACGGAAACTGTTTGACAGTAGCTGCCTAACCTGAAGGAGAAGAGAAACAATTTTGGATCATCATCAGTGTCAATACTCAACGCAATATGTGTGTTTTTCATGATGTAATTTTCCTGCATTGAATGGAAAAATAAAACAGTTGAATTGCATTATGGTGTTACCTTTACTAAATAAGTGTATTTAATGTATGTGCAAAAACTTCCATGCAACATAGGTGCATGTTCATATCAGTATGTAGGCATTTGTTGTCATATCAGTATGTAGGCATTTGTTGTCATATTAGTATGTAGGCATTTGTTATGCAAGAAATACATTTTGCCTGTCCTAGGATAGATATTGAATAAGGAATAAAAAATCCCTGATACAATCTCTTCAGGGTTCAACTTAAATCTTCAAATACTGTATATGCTTGATTTGTTAGTGTGTTGTTTATTGAATCACATACAAATTAATATATCATTTCAGATAAAAATGGGCCAAGAGGCCCTGAAGTCCTTTGGATTATATTGTGAGTTTGTAATTATTAATTAAATGTGTTTGGTGAATCATGGTTATAGATCATTAAGAGTTATGATGGAAGTAAAGTGTTGACATGTTTAGTAGCTCTCTAGACTATATGCATGCCAGTGAACATACACCTGGAAATAAAGAATTCGAGTAGACCAGTTCGTGAATATTGTATATATTAGTTAATGTGTTATTAACAAATACTATCTGATTTTATCCCGATACTCTGTTATTTAGGCCGATTTCTAGCACAGTAAAACATTGTTAAAGAAAATGCACACGCGTTATCTGCTCTCATTTTTGCCCCTACCACCCTCCCCCAGAATGGGAAGAAGAAAGAGACGAACTATGATAAAACTTTATTTGTTAACAAGGTACATATGCGTAGCATGCATTTTGACTTAAAAACAGTAGTAATGACTGTTAAAACAGTAGTAACGACATGATACTGACATAACTGGAGTGACGGAATAGCTGCAACATGTATAGTAAAACATCTGAATAATATTCCTTATAAATTTTGGCTAAATATGCTTTAACCTTTTCAAGTATGCCTATGTTATTTTACTTTATATAAATTGTTTTATACCTAAGTTATTTTATTTTAATCCTTGGTCATATCTTTATTTTGCATTGATAATTATGTCTACTGCTGTTTTAAAGTTACTCAGGTTTTACCAGTGCAGTAGGGATTCCCGTTACACATTAGTTACAGCCCACTGTTTGACACAGCTTAGAACCTACATGCAACTGTCCAGTTTAACAGGGGCCTAGTGGGTTAATGCTGTCTGTTAACACAAGCCTCTGCCAGTGACCAATTACAACTACTGCAAAAGACAATTTAGTTAGCAAATGTAGCATTTTTTGGGACCTTTGGTGCCCTCAGAATGATTCAATCAAATATAGATTCCGTGTGTATAGTGGCACTACCAAAAGAAATGTCTATGCAAAATTAGAAAAAAAGTTACTTAATAGTTTTTGAAAAATAGGCAAAACGTAACAAATTACCAGTTTTGGGGTCCTTGGAGGGCCTAGAACGATTTAATTAAATACACATTTCTCGTGCATAGTGGCAGAGCCCTAATATATGTATATGCAGAATTAGAGAAAAAGTTGCTTAACACTTTCTGAGATACGGCAGCTAATGGCGGACGTCGGACGCACAGTGATGGCAATAGTCCGTTGGACCTCCGACCCAAAGGACTAAAAAAGTAGGTAGGGATCAAAAAAATAATTACACATGCTGAAGGCAATTAATGGAATCAGTGGATGTGCACAACCAGTACTGTTTTGGATGCAACATTAATAATAATAATAATAAGCTCTTATATAGCTCTGTATTCAGTCCTTAGTTCTGTCCAAAGCGCTTTACAAAAAAGTTCACAATTATATGTCACTCATTTAGGTAGTGAAAGAGATTTTAAAAAGGTGTGTCTTCAGCGCCGTCTTAAACGACGCAATAGTGTCACACTGTCTGACTGACTGTGGGAGATTGTTCCAAAGTACAGAGGCCGCTTTGGAGAATGCACGGTCTCCGAAAGACTTGAGGCGTGTAGTTGTTACTGTGAGCAGACGAGCAGAATTCGATCGTAGGGAGCGTGTGGGCTGATATTCAACAAGAAGCTCGGAAATGTATTTCGCTGCAAGTCCGTGAAGTGCCTTGAAGGTGATCAGAAGAATTTTAAACGTAATTCTTTCTTGGATGGGAAGCCAATGGAGAGATTTCAGGACTGGTGTTACGTGCTCGTGTTTCCTTGTTCGTGTGATTAAACGAGCAGTCGTGTTCTGAATGCACTGCAGTCTACGTAGCTGACACTTGTTAGTTCCGAACAGCAGCGAATTACAACCATCCAGTCTAGACGTTATAAATGAATGGATGATTTGTTCGGCAGCTCCTGGCGTAAGAGATTTTATGATTTTACCCACATTTCGGATTTGCAGACCAGAAGATCTACAGATGGCACTGATTTGTTGATCCATTGTAAGTCCAGCATCGAACATGACCCCACGATTTCTGACACATGTAGTGGGGGTCCCTTGGGCATCCCCAACGTTGATCTTTGTTGTTTTAGGTATCTTTCTGCGCAGCGCCTCTGATCCCTTGAACATTCAAACACCAACAGGAACCTGCCACACATCACTAGAAAACTATGAACTCCACTGCTCTGACACGTGGTAACATTGCATGAATTACAACCTAGAAAATAACAGTAATCTATTTCAAATGAACTAATTTTGTTAGATAAATGTTATATGTACATTACATGCCATTTAATTTCTGAAAATCCTTACATTACTGGTTCACACAATACATGTACAACTAAAAATGAGTGCTTGTAAATAATGTAATGAACATTTGAGATAAATTCTGTCATTAATATTATAATAGTATTACTTATACCAAAAATGTTATGCTGTGTAGCTAGCAAACAAACCGAGCTGATGGAAAGAGGAAATTGAAGAGCTCTACTCAACAGTGCCATTAATTGGACAATGGGTCACCTGACATAAGATGATGCCTGACTATGTTCTGCCCCATTCCGTTCTGTGCGACATCTACTGGGAAGTTGTACATCACTCCGTGTTTCAAGTGGATGTGTGTATCTGATAGCTTTGTGTATCAAAATGCATAGCAGTGCTATCAATTGGACACTGTGTTAACTGACACAGTAGTGAAGAAGATGTTTGACTTTCTGCCACATTAGTTCCGTGAGGCTTCTGCTGGGATTATGTACATCGCTACATGTTTCAAATGGATTTGTGCAATCGATCGATTTGTGCATCCAAATGCCCAACATTCCATCATTATGTTGCAAAATAGGAGTACAGTGTGCATAATAAAATGTATGCTTTCTTATGCTCATCATGCTTGGATTGTGTTCTACAGCATATTCTTCAACATTTGTTGAAACAAGTTTGTGTTAAATGAACTATACTGGGAGTAGTGTATACAAAGGTGCCAACAAAGTTGATTTTACAATAATTTAGAACATTCATAATATAAATGTTCCACAACATTCCAAATATTTTAGGGATCTTTTAGAGTTAAATATGCCAATAATGACTGAAAATATGCGTTACTTTTAAAGTTTTGTCATTTTATAACTTTATTTCCGTCATACAATGGCACTTTATTTGTCATCAAAACGGGAGTTCGACAGAAACAAATTCAATATCTTTTACTCTAAATGATGGGCAGAACAAATAATTATTGCACTCCCAGTACCAAATAAAACATGCTGTTACACTGATGCAATATATTTTTATATTTTGTCGACAACAATGTTATTATGCTCTTTGTAGATCTACATTTTTAAACTAAAATTAAACCTTATGTACATAACCACCTATGCTATTTTAATATTGTACATTATTTCATGTGATGTATTTATACTGCTTATGGAAATAGCAACTGCATTTATGGTGCAAACAAAACAATTGTTTCATTATTGAATGTTTCTCGGCTTCAATACGTTTCTGTTATCTCAGTAAAACTAAACTTTAAAATGTATAGCCAGATGTACCAGGAGAAAAAGGAACATGATAGCACCATACGTGAGATTTTGCATGTTTTTATATTCCAACTAAAACAATGTCAAACATTCAATATGTCATCGGCGGCTTCGTGCGTGGAGATCTGGTGTTTTTCTTTTAAATCAATCCGTCTGTCATGAGCTGTTGCTATATTCATTCTCCGTTTATTCCATATATTTTCCTTATTTTCTTTGCTAAATCTGTGACATAGACATCAGCTGGTCAACGTTTCCTTTTGATAATTTTATCGGTCACGACTCATTCGCATGGCGGTGGCTAATCCAAATACATTCATATTGATGACGCTTTTCTTGCATCTATTAACTCGACGTAGCTAATCGAAGTCCGACGGACAGTTCAGAATATTCATGAGAATGCTTTATACAGATCGTGAAGGTGGGTCAAAGTGGAAACTGCGCGTACGTGCAGTTATTTTTTTGATATATTGTTAGGATCATTAGTGATTACAAAAACATAATTCTAATTAAATAAAGGCATATCATTACATGAGATAATCATATTAACAGGATTATTTAATAACTGCGTACATTACAAAAGATATTAAAATTATCAAAGAATCGCATTAAGTTTTACTATTATTATTTATTATCTTTAATGTATATACATCATGGATAGCACAGTACAGCTTATAAAACAATATACATCATTACATTTTGCAACAAACTGTTAGTAAACACAAAATAATTTATACTGACTGCATCATAGTATGATAAATTACCTCTGGTAGACAATATTAAAATGCAGAAATAATTACTCAAACTAATAACCGTAATAAATACCCCCAGCTGCTGTCAACATTAAGTTTAACGTAACCTTATTTAATTAATTAATTTAATGAAATATTATGTATTTTATTGACTATGACAATAATAATTATTGTCAAAAAGTCAATAAAATGAATTGTGGTCTATCCCCATGTCTGAAGACATCAATAAAGTGGCCCCACCTACCGGAGTTTCCCGTGGAATTAATAAAGACATGTAAAAACGAGTGAATTTCTTGTACATTGTTATCGATAAAAAACAGTAAATTTAATTTGTTGATCCGGTGATAATTGTGCAAAAGTACCCGAATTATTTCGTATAAGTATAACTACAAGGATAAGGCATTTATTACAGTAGGCCTACAAAGGCTACATGTAATTCTAACGCTATGGCCTATGGCTATGCCTAGCTAAGCTAAGCACGCTTTCAGTTACCACCCAAACATTAAATTATGAACTATAAGTCATAACTAATTCCTACGAATGCCTAATATGTATGGCAGCCTGGCCATTACCAATTAAACTTAAAGCCTAGGCAAAACGTCCGGTAATCACCATAATCGGCATACGCCATAATGCCCGTGATTAATAATGACAGTATGGAGTATGCCGATTGCCGAACGTCCCACATGATCATCATAATTGTGTTCTACTTTTAGTCAGTTACGGTTGACGCATTCTACTTGGCATAATAAAATCACGTTTCGAGTAAGAATGCAACGAGCTATCGAACGTAGCATGCATTATCATGATTTACTAAAACATAAACTAACATATTTCACAAACTGGCATATTTCACAAACCGTTTCACTCCATTTTCCGTTCGTTAACCCGCTAACGGCGCCGTATCTTGCTATATTCATGCGCGGCATGTAAATAAAGAAAGTGCACGTAAATAGGTGACGTCATGTGCATGAACAGTCGGGCATTTAGCATTTCCCATATAAACTTACAGCCAATGAGCGGCCTCTGGCTGAACTTTTATGACCTCCGACACAGTTTGTCATGAAAATAAATGGCGCCGGATTTTCTGTAGTATTGCGCGAAACTGTACTTGTTTACACTTGATCCCTTGTAAAAGTCGACTACATGTTACCCGGCATTAAACTGTCATGGTATTTACACAACTTTAATGCTTCCTGAGTGTAATATGTGTGAGGTAAACAGCAGCCGAGAGCAACTGCGTTTCTGACACTGACATCTTAGCCTAGGCGTCGAACTCGAACTTCGAAGTCAAGGCCGACAATACTTAATATAATTGCGATCAACAAATCCCATGGCCCTTCAGGATTAACATTACTTTAGAACAAGCTCGTATTGATTCATGTTCGACAGTTTTAATCATATATCAATATTATTCTTGGAAAATTGTCAATGGCATATCTATATCGATTGTAAGCTACTAGCCTGGCTTAGGCTTAGAACACTAGAAGTCGGACGCACGATTTTTGATATAACTCACACAGGCGTCTTTTTTCGCGATTTGGATTTTGTTGGTCTATTTGTTTAAGTACTCCACTCGGAACAACAGTTTGCACAACTTTGACGGATTAGTTATTCAATATTTAGCACATAAATAACCTTACGGACGAATTGGTCCAGGTTTTTATTAAAAGTGCATAACACATTAAGACGCACGATTCAATACCGTGCATGGCTCATGGGTGGGGGGTGGGGCGAATTGGACTATCCTAACAAGCACTACTTGACTCTAATCCTTATTTTGTACATGTTGTACTGGTCTTTTCGTGTTAAATAAAATTAAAATAAACTTGATATTTATGTTATGTAGCATAACAGTTATTGTGAATATCTTGATATAATAAAAAGTATACACAATTGACTAATGATTACATGATCTATTAATAAACTTACATCAACGTTTAAATGTCTGCTTCGATTTGCTTAAGATCAGGCCACAAAAATGTGATTAACAAATTATTTGAATAATATTAAATCAGACTTCATTACAATATTGTATTAAACGTGGACTGTAGAAGGCCTATATGTGTGTTATATAAAACCAGTCAACTTCAACACTTTTTGTAAATAAATACATTTATTAAGATACAAAATAATATATGTGCATACATCTCATTTATCCAGAACACAAATTCACACACAATTAAAGTATTTGTCCCAGTAAAACAAGTGTAGGCATTTCTATATTTAACACACCGGTATATCTGTCCATGCAGTTTATAAGATCGAAACGTAATGGCTACTGCAGTATGCATATGAAACAATCTATTGCAGCAACTAGCAAGATTTCGATAAAATAACAAAGACATGATAGACGTATGGAATAGACTTCATTTGGGGGAGGGCCTGTCCATTTTGTTTCTTGAGCGGGGAGAGGGAGGGGTGTGTATCAGTCTGTCTGTACTATATTGACTATGTTCTGTGTTTCACTGTTATCTATCAGTTTCCGGTCAATGATACTGTTGTTTTGCTATATTAAAAAAGTTTTTGTTGTTGAAATCCTTTCATTGCTCATTCTTTTTAGTGGGTGGCCGTCTCGTACACCTATGATCATTATCTTTAAACTGTTGAACTTTATTTCTAGAACAGGACCCAAAGGGTAATGTGACTGATATGTATAAAATACACTGTTCCAAAATGCAAACAATCAACACAAAACATGTAACTTTAATACATAATATATAACTACCACCCTAAATAGTGAAATTATTAATCGCATACCTTATCACATAGAGATGGTAACAACATAGATCTACTACACAATTGCATTTTTGTTTGCATCAGCGTGGAAACGATGACAGTAGTATGCTACATTCAGTCACAGTGACATGCTTATTGCAGATCACTTGCTGAACTAATTTACATTAACAGTTGTAACTAGTGCCTATTGCTGTTTAAATAGTATTCTGTCTATGCCTATTTTCTACAAAACATGTAGTGAAGTTCACCTCAGACGCAATACTAAATACTTGTTGTGCACTTTATGTTTTATCACTCATCCAGTTTGCCAAGCATTTGCATTTGAGAACTACATTAGTCAGTATGTATAACCAAACATTTTATGTAATTCAACTACTTTTACTCCTAATACCT
Organism: Escarpia spicata; assembly: GCA_963995525.1. Classification (NCBI taxonomy): domain Eukaryota; kingdom Metazoa; phylum Annelida; class Polychaeta; order Sabellida; family Siboglinidae; genus Escarpia; species Escarpia spicata. Next base: position 34,493,643 of record OZ023207.1, on the reverse strand, counting down.
AATGAGTGTATAAGCTCTAGAATGCCTATTTAATTATTTTCTTAGCTCATTCTTAATGCAAACGGAAAGGCAATGTTGTTTCTTTTTGCTTTCGATAAGATATAATAAAAAGTGGCTTGCATACCACCAATACAATCATGGCTTGCATACCATCAATACCAGCATGGCTTGCATACCTTCAATACCAGCATGGCTTGCATACCATCAATACCATCATGGTTTGCATACCATTAATACCATTATGGCTTGCACACCACCAATACAATCACGGCTTGCATACCATCAATACCACCATGGCCTGCACACCATCAATAAAATGATGGCTTGCATTAATACTACCATGGCATGCATATCATCAGCATCATAATGGGTTGCGTACTGTCAATACCATCAAGGCATGCATGCCATCCATACCAACATGGCATGCATACAATCAAGACGATCACGGCCTGCATGCCACCCGTGCCATCATTGCTTACATACCATCAATACCATCTTTTGTTGAATACCATCACTACAACCATGCATTTTGATACCACCATGACATGCATACCATCAATATCATCATGGGTTGCACACTGTCGATACCATCATGCCATGCATGCCATCCATACCGTCATGGCTTGCATACCATCTATATTGCCATGGATTTACATACCATCATGGTTTGCATACCACTATGGCTTGAATACCATCAATATCATCATGGTTCGACTACAAATATGTTATTAAACAGTCTGTTCTTTATTTCTGCTGCTTCATGTGTTTGGTGTTCTTTAATGTTGTCTTTATTATGGTCCAACTCTGTCTTCTTTGAAGGCTTCCGTCTCTGTTTCCTCTTGAAAGAAATGTTGGGGCAACAATTGAGCAAAAACAACAGTTGTTAGAGTAAATCAACAGCACAGTGTCCTCTTGTATGGTTTACCTAAATGCATATTGCATCACTGCAAACATTTAAATACATAGTACTGTTTAATAATTCAAACCATCACTCAGTGTAATCTTCCATTATATATTTTAAGAGTAACAATTGTGAAGCGGATGTATATCATCAGATCCATTTATGCCTCATCAAACTTTACAGTGCAGTATCCTTATCACCCAGATCAATGCAAACTGTTGGTAGAATGTTTTTCCTGTCTGATATCCATGAAATAAATGTGTGTTAAATATTAAAAATGCTAGCATGAAACTTTATTGTAGTGGTTATTTTATTAACTTAAAAAAATGCACATATAAACATTGCATTTTCTTCACATTACTATAATAAACTTGTCTAGATCAGAGAAAAACGCCTGGGGCCAGAGAACACTGTTGGCCTTCCTGTTGTGTTGCAACAACATAGTACCTAGTAACTGGTGATGTTTAAAATTTGTGGGAAATGAATGCAATAGATCTAGCAGGTTGAGTGCTAGCATGTATTGGCAGTGAAATGATGCATATTTGGAAGAGTGTAGTTGGTGTAGTGATTTTTGCCATTTTTATTTACATGACACACGTGAGTGCAGGAAATCATGTTTATTTTGGTAAATATTAATGGGCACCGAGCATGGGTGTGTTTTAAAAGAGCTGGAGGTACATGATTTTGATGAAGTTTGATCAGCATATAATTTCTGAAATTTAAGATTTTCGAATGGTAGTTTCCTTATAATCTAACAAAATATTAACATGGCTGTGGAAAAGCTAACAGTGGACTGTGCCCTTCTTTGTTGTATACAAATACAATAACTAACCAGGTAATCGTTCTTTATCAGTCATACTATTTTCAATGTATGATGTAGTTAGCATGGTCTCCTCACTCCACCATGTGTATGGCCGAAGCTGGATGGGAAAACAACATTTTAAAATATACCTGTGGGAAGCATCTTACAATTAATTCAATGTATTTAAATATATTTTGGCATTGCAGATCCACAAAACATGTGCATCTTCAATAGGTGGTATTTTAGGCCTTTTTGTATACCTATGCTGCCATTTTAGTTTATGAAGGTCCTTCAATCCATATTATTTGTTACATAATATTCCATATGTCATAATAGTTATTATCCGATTAAAATGTAAAATATAAAAAACAAAGCCTAAAGTGATCAAAGATCTTGTGGCTTACACTCTTAGCCAGGGGCATAGCTAGGATTTTTATAAGGGATGTAGTGGGGTAAAACTGGTTGTCCAAATGTGGACTTTCAGCTTTTTCCATAATGCAACATTTTAAAGAGGTTTTAGGTGATCAATATTTGAAATTTCAGATGAATACACAGTTGACGATGCTCTGTAATGTCACACGTTCATCAATTTATGTCATGTGTAATTTGGACACTTCATATAAACTGTCAACTGAAGACATTAAAATCACCTCTACTGCTCCGGTTGCAGTTCATTTGTGGCAATCGAACACTTCCCAAAACCTACAAATGATATGCGCACACATTTTAGTATTATACAAACACATGATTGACATTAATACATTTTTATACAATACAAAAGTTACCTTATTATTTAGATTCTACTACACAGAAAAATTTTCATAGATTACAGGTGCCCGGGAAAAGACATTTGAAATGTAAATTTAGAAAATGAGGAATCCAGAACAAAATCCAATAGGATACATTACTGTGGACAAAACACCACAATATAAAAAAACAGACAAAATCCCACAATGTTAAAAGTGCAAAAATCTTGTAACAAAATGAAATGTGTGCAGGTCTGGGGTCAATTACATTACAATGTGATGTATTACTACTACTTAGCTTCCTTCCGATTACTATTACATGCTGAAAAAAATGCATTATTTATATGCATTGTTTATATGTTTACATGCATTCCTGCTATTATTTATTTTAGTGCAACATTATACAATGAAATAATTAATTTTAGTGCAAGCCAACTTACTCTAAATAAGGCAGAACACAAGAAAAACAGCCTATATATAACACTGCATAACTAAATTAAATACATGATTATAGCATGTAATGTTACAACTGTTCCCTGAATAAACCACTGGTGCAATTCTCTTGACAGTAGTTGTTAAGGGCAGACACGGCAGGTAGATATGATTATTTTTTAATTTGTGCAAACAGTTCAATTCACTGTGTTGTATCTGCTTTAAAAGGTGTATGCCTACCAATGTTGTGACTTCAATAAACATTTAATTTCAGTATGGTTGTATGAATAACCAGCTGGAATAGATAGTGAATGATGTACAGTAAATACCAACCATGTTTTGTAGAGATGGTCTTAAAGTTGTGGTTATCAGCCCCAACTGACACCACCAAAGCGTTTCTTCAAGTTCAATAGGAGATGTCTTCTGAAATGTCAGGAACACCAATCATAAAGTTGTTTATATGGTATTATATCAAGCAGAGAACACCAGTCATAATGGTGTTGATACGATATTATATTAAGCAGACAACAATTGTTTTTTATAAAATGCATGTACTTATAGGTTGCTCTTGCCATATGACAGACAATAGCTGCTGAATAGCAGGTGTTACAAATAGTCTAATATTAATACATTTGATACAATTTTACCTTATTTTTTAGATTCTGCAAACAGAAAAATGTATGTAGGTTACAGATGCCCGGGAAGACACAATGCAAATTTAGAAAATGTTATCAACACCTTGTTAAACAATACCTGTGTATACAAATTGATTTATTAACATAAAATATAACACTATGCATAAATTATATATTTTTTCAATCTACAGCACTTGGCTGCTATCTTTTGGAATTACCTCTGTCAAACTTTAGTGGCATGAATAGAGGCTATGTGGCCATGGGAAATCTAGGACTAAATCCAATTTAGGATAAATTCTTATGGACGAAACACCACAATGCACAAATCCTGCAACAACATTTAATTAGTGAACATTATTTTCTTGAATTCATATAAGTTGATAGTTTGAGGTGAGAACTGTTTACAAAACAAAAATAAAACTGTCTTGCCATTGTCTGTATTAATGTACAGTTAATATATCACTTGTCCAGATACCGGCCATGGGCACTGAATCTGTAGTGTAAATTGTAATTTACCAGAGAATCTTGTTTTGTTTTAGCAGCACTTTCCTTCAGCTGCAATAAAACAAGAATGTCAGTGATGTAGTGGCTCTTATCTGTTATACTTTTATTGAATAGTTGCAAAATAAAATTTATTGAGAATTGAAAAAGTACATTTGCTTTTAAGTCAAGTTTCATATAAAGTATAGGTTCATATGAAGGATCGTTCCTGCATTAGTATAATGACCCCCTGTATCTCAATACATTGTTTTTTATGTGTGTACACAAATAATAATTGTATAACTCAATGACACTTCTGAGAAAGTACATTAGTTATGCTACTAGAGCTTATTTACCAATATCTTAGGATAAACACATTCATACTAGTTCTACATTCCTGCAGCTGATATTAATTATAGTGCAAGCTAACTTACTTTGAAATATGTCAGAACACAGAAAAAAGCAGCCTATATAACACCGCATAATTACCATCACTGTTATAGGTAGGCCCGTAGATGCATTTAAGGGGGGCTCTAAATGCAGGAAACTCTGGATGGGATACCCAATCTATGGACTAAGACAAGCTAGGGATTTCTTATGCCAACAGTCCTGTGCCCAAAGTTATGACTATGTCTAAACATAATATATCAACTGTCTGTATCACATGAAGTCACGTATAAGACTATAGTTAGTATAAATCATGCGGGCATAGCCAATAGCCATACAAATAGGACACAGGCCTAGGTTTCGCACGAAAGGTAACTTCTGTATGATATAGCCATATACCTGTCTTGGCAATTTCCTTGCAAAGGCCAAAGCCTGGCATTGCAACTTTACAGGAAAGGGCAAATTTAAAAACAATGCAGTACAATTTATACGGATAGCTGCCTACGGATATGAGCCACATAGCCATAAGGGGTTGGGGCATGTCCATGGCATGAACCTTGGCCATGCCTGGTCAATCATGGATCAGGGCTTGGGCAAGGATCATACCTGGATATAAAATAATATAATTTATAAATGTACTGTACATATCCTATTATTATTAGGATTATGTTAGTGTGTCTATATGAGGGGTAAAAGTAAAGACGAGGCTTAGCTGAGATTTTGTGTCGTCACGCCGTTTTTATCTTTGCCCCCTATGCTCATGGCCTCACGCTATGGCTATACCTATGGCTTATGGATACGAATCTGCCTGACGACACTCTACTAGAGTAGACTACAGTCTATACTTTGACTACAGACAACAGTCAACATTGCCAGCAACAGTAACAACAGACAGTGTCATTCACTGATTCAAATGAGCCTGCCTTGAGTGAGACAACACAATGTATCCAGACAAGGTTAGGCCCTAACTCCCTAAGTCAAAACCCAACTGCTAAACACGCAACGACAGTTAGTTGATGTGGAGTGTGGCCTTTGAACTAGTATAGCTATAGTTTGTCCGTAAATGTTGGTCTTAATGTTGATGAATGGTGAAGTTTCGTGAATGGAGAAGGAAGCGCTCCGCAGTCGTTGCCGAACAAAAGTTGTTTTGGCAAACTCAGCTATGGATAATCATGTTAAAATATATGTGATTCAAAATATAACATGAAACATTTTGATGATAAATTACATAAATAAACATACAATGGGAATAAATTATGTCGGCTTGCACAACCGACCGGACCTTCGTCTTCGACCTAAGTTTAACGTTTCCCGATAAATGTCTATGTTAGATTTTATAAAGTAGCATATATATATACATAATCACTGAAATGCAATCCATCAGTATTTCAAAAAAATTGATAAATTAAACAGTTAACTTACATGGCCTGAATAAACATTTTCCCAGACAGGTTGGCTGTTGTCATCTTATCCGGCTTACTGGATCTCTGTAAAATTTGAACTCTGAATTGCTCAAACATTTGAGAACATTTAAATTTTTTGTAATTATGAAGATGATCTCTCATGTGGGTAAGATGATAACAGCCAACCTGTCTGGGTAAATGTTTATTGAGGCCATATAAGTTAACCGTTTAGTTTTTGAGAAATCTACTCAAAAAAGCATAAATTGTATTTTTTACAATAATTTCACACACTTTAAATATAGCATGAATAGTGACCAATATTCAAAACGTCTGCTATTAAGCTAACACGTAGTCACTATCATAGGAGCCACCTTCCTTTCATATGCTATTTATTAGTTCGACCAGCAGCAATCTTGAACACTGATATTGACATTTAAAAAAATATTCCATATAATATAAGCAGGCCTCAATAAGTTCAGATGGCACAATAACGCTACTCACTAGATACCTTCTTTCAGGCTGCTTTGCCTTTTGCTCGGAGGCATGTTACCGCCATCGGCCTTACCTAAAACACGAGAGAGGCATAAACAGAGGTAGCAATCTACATGTACAATTAATGTACTAAGGTTAAGCATTGTTGTTTTTTTTCTCCAGAATTCAACTTAATGTTTTGAACATTCAGAAGTCCAAGAAATAAATTTATGAGACGCACCATTGTTTTGGAGACAACTGGAGACATCACACTGTTCAGTTAATTACAAATAACACAATAATGTTTTAATTTAATTTATTTTATCAACTTGATTCTTGAACTAGACTTGATAAAAAACGTTCGATGCAGGATTAATATTTTAATAGACAATAGTATAACTATAACTTATAAGTAATACATATTGAACAAAGCAGTTATTATTCCTAACAGCCACAGGGATTACTTATTTAAATTGTTCTAATTTACGTGATATTCAGAACAAATGACATATTTCAGTTCATATAATATCCAACACCGTACAGCAAAAAATGCTTCCTAAAAAGATGCCAATGCCAATGGCAATGCAGAGTCAACGACAACATTTCACACATCCTTTCAAGTTTCATGACACATAGACATAGTCATAACATGATAAAGGTAAACACAATATATAGTCACCTACTCGGTTTCTGCCCTATCTGAGTTTCTGCCTCATTACGATTATATAGCTGGATCTCATATTAAATACATCGTTAGTCAGATATATCGGACACAATGAGCAAAGGACGTCTACAAACTTGCAACAAAGTTATTTGTCTCAAATTAAAATGAGGCAAACAGGTTTTTGACAGATATTTTGATAGCGAACGCAGACCACGTGACTACAGTGCAAAACATCGGTGACGGTGATGTAAACAACTGTAATATTTAAATTTGTCGGGCGAAATTGTAAGCATCTATTCACCCTAATCACCACAGGAAAGTTAACGAACAGCCCGTGGAGTTTATACAGTGAATGCATTGCGATTTGTCGCACAGTGATGATTTTGAACACGATGAGGCAGAAACCGAGTGCTTCCGTTTAGCGCGCCGTTAACGGTTAAGTGATTATCGTCTTACGAATATTGCAAGTATTTCACTAAAAACAACTTATTTGACGCTTCGTTCGCATTCCATTGATGAAATAAGTGGTTCTAATTAATAATATTGATACGTTGTTGTACGATTTCAAAATTTGTTGGTGAAAACTGCATATTATGCTTGCATAAGGCAGAAACCGAGTGGTCCAGTATTATGTATACTGGTGTTACATGAATAATGGTCATAGTTAACAGAAAATGCCGTTTTGCACACAAAAAACAAATCAAATCTTTACAAACAGTTTCAATATTCTAAATTACTAGCCGTTGTTTAATCAATACTGTGCAAACAATTTGTTAAAAGTTTTGTTTTAAGGGAAATACTTACATTTGTAAAATCAGAAAAGCACGCTCCACGAAACGACGCTTTCCTACAAATTGGTCATGGCTGTTATGGCAAGCCGTACGGAAAAAAACTGGATTAATTACGTTACGGGACCGCTGGCGCCCACTGCATGGCGTTATTGTTTATAGTTAGCTTTCCTGGCTTTATTATTGGAGGGGGTGCAGGGGGTATTTTCGTGATCCGTGATTAGCAAAATTATTTCCTCTTGAAACGTGAAAGCTCTTTTTTATCCCTGTGATTCGTGATCAGGTGCAACAGCGTGAAGCGTGATTTAAAATAAATTTCCCTTGTGAACCGTGATTGTGGTATCACTTTCTTCGTGAAATTGACGACAGGTGACTAAAAATGTCGATCTCTTTGTGAAACAAGAAATGGTATTTTTCAGTGTGAAATGTGAAAACCCAAATATTTTCACTGTGAATTGTGATCCAGGACCCCCCTGCACCCCCTCTCATTGTATATAGTAGAATTCACTGAAAATTTGTATGCTAACTTCTGATGAGTGTTTGAGCAAATGTAAGTTATTTAATGACGACAAGGAGGTTTGTTTAAAAGAAAACATTTAATGGTAAATTGATGACACCAGCATTGACAATGTTTCCTTTTCATATGCAGTTTTCACAATCTTATATTTTAGCTTAATATTTTGAACATTTATTTTTAATAAATATTGAAACACTACTCTTCCTGACTACTTGCCACACAACAGGGTTTGGTAGTGCGTAAATAATATTAATATATTTATTTCACATGTTTAGCAACTCGTTACTATTAATCCAGCTTTTATGACAAGACAGGCGTACCATAGATATTCCATAAAAGGTAATGTTTTATCACGTGGCTTAATACGATAAAGCGCACCAGCCGATTAACGAATTATTATCACGTAAGCATAGAAAGACGCTGTTATACGCTTATGCACACCATGTATGCTTTATATGTTGTATTATATTTCTGAATATATAATCACATACTTGATTAAACGTAATTTCTTTAAATTTGTGCGGTTTTGACCTGTTTACATTGCCAACTCTCGCGTACCCCGTTGTATTCAAATAGCCTAGTGATGCCTCTAGCGGCGAGATCTAAACGTGATTTCCGGTATGTCCAATTTATGTGAGTGACCAATTTGTGTAAGGTAAGTATATATATATGCCGAATGTCAGTGTCAGGATTGTTTTTTTAAACAACGCATCGCAACATTTCGTAAAACTGACATAATACCGCATTGTTACGAAATTTCGCGATGCACGAACTTGAGACACTCGAGTCTAGTATGTAAAATATAAGCTGTACCTGTGCCACTGTGTCGTGTGAGTGTCACAGTGTCAGTGTCAGTCACTCAGTCAGTCAGTGTGGGTGGTTTTCTCGGCACGTGCCACTTCATTGATAAAATCCGCAACTTTCTCAACTCAACTTCGTCGCTCGGGTGCACATTCTGTCGTGCTACCATTTTTGCTATCTGTCTGTAGTAGTTTGGTCAAATTGTACAAAGAATCATCCACGATAAAACAAAATCAATATTTGAAGTGAGAGCTTCAGCAACAAAACGCTTCCAGCATTTTCCTCACGCGTGACCTAGATTTGGACGCATGCGCACAATTTGCGTATGAAATATACACGAATGACACTCTGGACGCGGTAAGTTTTAACCAAAACACAAAATACGTAATGTTCTCTGTTTTATTCGCGCAACGTTTCAATGATGGTAGTAGTTTGCAAACCATGCGATCTAATCTCAAATATACACTCGATTAAAGCTAGCATAACACCATATGTGATAAATGTATATGTACAGGCAATGTTCGACACAAAAAGTATACGCTCACAAATTTCCTGTTCGTATAAATATAAAATTGTACGCTACAACACACAATAAACTGCAGAATTCCCAAAAATAACACCCACTTAATGTATGTGACTAACAGAAACATCAGTATCTGCACCAGAGAAATGTGTGTGGAAGGTTAAAATATTGCCTGTACATGTATATGTACAGGTAATATAAATGTACAGGCAATGCGGTGATTTGTGTGTGTGTGTGTGTGTGTGTGTGTGTGTGTGTGTGTGTGTGTGTGTGTGTGTGTGTGTGTGTGTGTGTGTGTGTGTGTGTGTGTGTGTGTGTGTGTGTGTGTGTGTGTGTGTGTGTGTGTGTGTGTGTGTGTGTGTGTGTGTGAGTGTGTGTGAGTGTGTGTGAGTGAGTAGAGAGAGAGAGAGAGAGAGAGAGAGAGAGAGAGAGAGAGAGAGAGAGAGAGAGAGAGAGAGAGAGAGAGAGAGAGAGAGAGAGAGAGAGAGAGAGAGAGAGAGAGAGAGAGAGAGAGAGAGAGAGAGAGAGAGAGAGAGAGAGAGAGAGAGAGAGAGAGAGAGAGAGAGAGAGAGAGAGAGAGAGAGAGAGAGAGAGAGAGAGAGAGAGAGAGAGAGAGAGAGAGAGATACGACGTTACATCGTTAGATATTTTATATTGCAGTGCGGGCACAATGATTTTGCAGTGTCTTACCACGAAACGTTTCAACTCCTGTCCATTGCGATACGTGAAAATTAGGAACACGCTGATAGCACTTGCAATTTTGATTGGACTCGCTATGTTCACAATACACACGCAGGAGGATCATAAAGGTTGGTGAAGATTTATGACAAGTTTGGCGAAAGTTGAATAAATGTCCTAATAGACTATTATGTTATTGAAACCATGATCGGTAATTGATCAAGGGCACAGGACAAATTTTTAGATGTCATTGATCTCACTTTATCAGTAGCTGGTGTAAACGAATAAAGTAGGGGATGCTTATGTGGTATTTCAACCTTCACACGATTCGAAGATTGGTATGAAAATGAAGAACGGATAAGGTTAGTTCTATCCTTAATATAATCAGAAAACATATCAAACACACAGTTTAATGAATCTTGTGTTGGTAGAGGTGGAGGAGGCTGTCGATGTAGTAGCTTATTGATACAACCCCATAGATGAGAAGAATTTTCAGAGTTTGTTGACACCATATTTGTAAAGTTATCTGATGTTGCTATAATCTGTGTTTGCTTTCAGTTAGGTCACATTGCGTAGTTCGTAGGACTAAACTATTGTCAACTTCAACCATTTTTGTGTGGCGTCTGCTGGAAAATCAGATTTGTTTTAACATTTGTGGTGATGTTTATTACTACACACCCCACTATTGGAAACCTACTAACACTAACACTTTTTGAATGCTACCAATACTATAAAGTTTGAAAACATAATGCAACAGAATGCGGGTATTCTTGCTTTCATGACAAATACTCAACTCCAAATGATAACATGTTTTCTGCATAACATATCTTTACACTTTACACAAACTACACCTGATTTATTTCGCTATGTATTTATGATGGATATCCGAGAGACATTATTGCTTACCATATGTCTTGGTGGGTGTATATGGAAGACAGACATACCATGTAAATATCATTGATCAATATGTATGAAAACAATAGTTATTATTTAGAACGTTCCATTTGAATGTCGTAATAAACACGTGTGAGATGGATGCCGCAAGTGTTGGATGTTGCGTTTAATGTTGTTGCGTAGAGTAGAAGTTTGAAGCTTTCTTCCGACCTCCCGCTTTCAGCTTCAGCCGCCAGATAGCCTCAACCGAGAAGAAAAGAAAGCCGAGTGCATAGTCTTTCCTTCTGGTACATTGCCTTTCCTCAGTCAAAGCTGATGCATTGGCCGCCTAGCGACACCATACGGTATTTGAACACATTGTGGTTCCAAACCAAACGTGCATGCGATCTTGTGGTCCAGCCACGAAACACCTTGGCGGAGCAGCATGAGTCCGATATGTGCGGGATGTAGGGCCAGCTACGGGGTGGACACGTCCCAGACCCTCACAAATCATGTTCCAGCTATGGGTCAAATAGCAAAGCAAAGGATGTTATGGGCATGTTTCGGCGAAGGAAGATTCAATTGTAGGGACAGCAGGGAACACATACACGTGCAGGAGAATAAAGTTGCTGTTAAACTATGCTGGTGTTTTGTGAACGTTTATCATAAGTAATCCAGTACAATACGACAGTGTCTCGAAGTTGTGCCAAATACTGTGTCGGCGACACATGTAGCTCTCAAAAATAAATAAATAATAATAATAAAAGTACTTATTTAGCGCCGGATCAATAGAAATTACTCTCGGGCGCTTTTCATACACACACAGACTGTCATGTGCCGGTGAATGCACGTGCACAAGTTACCGAAACATCAAACACTGATCATCTGTAGAAGCAGCAAGCAGTTTATTCAGATTCATAGAACTGAATATCATATGTGTATGATTGTGATTAGATATACGCCGACATTCGTTGTTCGCACAAGTTTATACAGGCAATAAGGCAGATTTGATTTTATGTGCTCTTTCCGCATATGCACGCATTGCAGTATTGTTTAATTACGGGGTATGCTATACTTGTCGTTAAGGAAATGTTGCTAGACAAACATATGTCGTTAAGACACCACTAGAAGCCCCTAAGGCTATCTTGGTGATAATTTTAACTTAAAATACAATAAGCTGTTAACAGTTCATATTGTATCATATCATATCATATCATATCATATCATATCATATCACATAGTGCATTGTAAACTAATACGTTTAGGAAATGTCTTGGCAATAACTAACAAATCTTTGATATTGGTATTTTATTAATTTATTAGTCTGTATAACTACTTTCTTATATTTCAATGTTGTGATCAGTGATTACAGTTGTGTAAAACTGTAATGGCGGTATGAACTTCTCCGTTTTCTGATGGTAAAGCAAAAACCAGATTATTTCGTTGATTGTAGCATGACATAGTCCAATATTATAATATATATGTATGGAGCTAATGTATCACCTTGCAAAACGCCGGCCTTAATGTCAAAGAACTCGGTTTCTCCGTCAGTTGAAATAACGGATGCTGTCGTGTCTTTGTATACAACTTCAATAGCACTCACAATCTTCTATAGCAATCCATAGGCACGTAACATTTTGAACATTTGGCCACAGTGTATATATATGGTTTGTTCGGTGTTGGCTATTGAACGTGTTTAGCCAGGAAGTTTCTCAAAATGTTTTTTCCGTTGTCGTTTTCTTTCTTCTGGAAATTTCCCATTTAATCTATCCTTAGGTGCTAATGACCTGTCTGTTACATGATTTATAACTTTACATGCTTGTCGAGAGTCACCTTGACTATGTGAGAGTTCACATTCACTGAAGAGTATAGAGTATTATTTATCTTCTGCTTGTTTTTATGCATATGCAAGTTTCCTTTGAGTTTGGTACGTTCTTGATTACATCTTTTCTTTTTGACAAACATCTGGGTCATCATGCAGCGTGAGTGTTTTCAGTGTTTTCGTCTTTCTTGGTAGTATCCTTTTAGCTACTTTGTAATTTGCTTTCACAAGGCAATTGTATTCGTCAATCGGATTGTTCTCTATATCTTCCCAAAGACTATCATATTTGTTCTTGAATTGAAGTGTGCATTGCCTTTTTAAGTTTTCGTCATTCTTCATGGATTTCCAATCGATATTCAGTCTAGCAGATGGTGTTTTCTTTCTTATGCAGTATCATGGCCAACAGCCAGAACACCGGCTGGCAGATTCGTGACTGCAAGGCCTGCTAGAAGTCATATATGCCAGTAACAAGGTGAACTCATGCTGACTGGCAAGGCTGTGTCTAGAGCTGTGCGTGACCACATACTGGTAGATGCTTCACTGAACACCATTATTGTGGCTAACGCATGCAACGTGCCTGTAACACCCAAAGAAACTGCAGAGAAATCAGAATGAAGGATAGCAAGTGCTGATCGTGAGGAATATGCTGCTGGGATACTAGCGGTACAACTAGATTTCGTCACGACTGACTTGACTACAACTAAAGAACTGTATGAGAGAGTAGTGTTTTCTACTTTATCTGCGGAAGAGGAGTGTTCAGCAGAGGTGTTAGCGATAATCAAAAGTAAACTGAATGAGACAGGTTGTCTATAAGGAAAGGAAATCGCGGACAGCGATGCTTTTGGTGTAATACATGAATGGCTCAGCAATAGACAACTAGATGTTACATGTTCAATCATCAAACATCCCCACCTCTGGTTGGTTGCAAAACATGTTGTGTAAGAAAACAATCTTGTATCACAAGTAGAACATGCTGGTCATCACCCCCAGCAATCTGTAGTGATAACACATTCCCCTTTACTTATCTCCTTTACAGCAATGTGCAGTTTTACATCATCCTCCAGTCTTATGCTAGGACTACGATAAACTAGTCCTACTGTTAATGTTGACTTTTTGCTAACAATGCTGTACCAAATGGCTTCTTCGTAATCTGCTTCACAATTTGAAGATTATAATATTTTATAATCTATGCAATGGAGACAAACGTTGAGCAATAAAACCTACAAAGACGGTACGAGTGATGACATTCTGAGGGCTCTTAGTAGCCTAATCGAGAATGATATCAAAGTGCAATGTGTTGCACGGGACTGGAAGCTGATTCTAGAATGTTAACCGGAGGGAGTAAATGAGTTAATTGAGTCTTGCCGATAAACTGGCAGATCATGAGGGTGGACACTCTTGGCGACATCAAATCCGATGCCGCTACAGAGGAAGGGGGCGCCACTCTGTAGCGACCCTAGGCTTGTTCACGTGTGTCGTCGTTTGTGTACTGTTGTGGCTGTTGTGGGTGTTTTTCGTCGAAGAACTGTGCATGCACGTGTATAACCGTGGGAGGAAAGTGTTTGCTGTTTATCATCCTGTGGTACCCCATTTCTGACTTTGTGCCAGCGATTTTCGTCGCTGGTGACCACGGACCGGGATCGTCCGCCATTTTGATCAGGTACTTTCGCGAATTTTTGTTTACACTTCGGCATACCACCACACCCGACCTGAAACTGCCTCTTATTGATTTTATTGAGACCATTAGGAACTACAGGAAGAAGAAGAAGAAGAAGAGAGGTTCTTGAGGAGGTGTGAGAGAAAGACTGATAAGACGTGGCAGTAGACACCCCTCCCCATCATCACTCCATCGAAAGATCGCCACAGAACAAGATGACGAACGTTTGGCCTTGAACCAGTTTGATGGTGACTTTCGTCGCTATAACCTGATGTGTTTTCCGGAAACTTGGCTAAGTGAGAACGTTGATGAAAATTGTGTTTCTCTTCCTGGCTACGCTAGGATTCGAGCGGACAGAGACAGCAGCAAGGCGCAGAAGAGGGTGGTGGGGGTGTCTGCATCTATGTCAGCGACAAGTGGGCTATACAGTATCATGTGCAGAAGCGAGTGTGTACCCGAGATTACGAACTGCTGCACGTGTCATTCCGTCCTCATCACTTACCTCGTGAATTGGGCCAGCTGACTGTCATTCTCGTCGACGTTCCAGGCCCTGACTTCAAAGCAGCAGCCGAGAGAATTGGAGATAGCTACAACGCCGCTGCAGCTCGGTGTGCAGATCAACCAGTTTTTATCGCAGGATATTTTACCAGTGTGAACTTGCTTCTCTCATCTTCCAACCCTCCAGTATGTGTTGTGCCCCACCCGTCTTAATCGGACTATTGACTTATGCTTTGGAAATATAGAGAACGCTTACAAGTCTGTGTGTAGGCCACCACTTGGCCGCTCTGATCATAACGTTGTACATTTGCTGCCGAAGTACAGACAACAGTTGAAGACAAAAAAACCTAGAATTCGCGTTTCTCAACTCTGGACACCTGAAAGCATGGAGGAATTACGTGGTTGTTTTGAAGCAATAGAGTTTTACGGACAGATGCTCTGACCCCTCTGAACTTGCGGACACTGTGTCGTCTTATGTCAAATTATGTGAAGAGTCATAATGTTGTACCAGGTTGGAACGAGCGAGTGAAAGAGCTTCATTGTGCAGCCCGTGATGCTTACTGTATATGGAAAGAGACTGGCAAACCTAGACAAGGTGACATTTTTAATGTTATGAATTTATCCAGAATGAAATTCAAGTAGGCGATCAGAAAATGTAAAAGGGAGAAAGAAACTATCATTGCTTATAATATTGCAGAACAGTTGTGTCAGAAAGACCACCGCAAATTCTGGAAAGAAATTAAGCACTGTACGAACAATAAAGTAAAACTTCCGACAAACATTGATAATATACACGGTGACGTAAACATCGGGTCAATGTGGAAGCATCATTATGAACATTTATTTAATGATGTGGAGGATAGTCGATGTGATAAAGTTTGTTATGATTGTTCCACTGGCAATAAGGGAATGACTGTTGATGCAGTTGAACTGATGGATATTATTAATGGACTCTCAAAAAATAAGTCACCAGGTCTGGACGGTATCAATGCAGAATATATTAAGGTCGCTGATTATCAACTCGCTGTGCTTTTGTCTATCCTTGTGTCTTAGATTCTGGTGCATGGTTATTTACCAAAAGAAATTTCGCAGTCTGTTATTGTACCAATTATTAAAGACAAGAATAGACGAGTAAAAGACAAAGTGAATTATAGGCCAATATGTCTATCGAACATATTTTCGAAGATAATAGACACTGTTCTTTTTAATGTACTTGGAAACCACTCCTAATCAATTTGGCTTTAAGCCTGAACATGGAACGGTGTTATGCGTGTTTGCATTTAAGGAATTATTAAGGTTCTACACTGAACATGGTTCAGCTATGCACGTCGCGTTTTTAGATGCATCAAAGGCGTTTGATCGTGTTAACCGATATAAACTTTTAACGAAACTAGAACAAAGAAATGTACCAAACTATATCTTAAGAGTACTCAGCAATGAATTCAATAATCAATGTGTATGCATACGATGGGGAAATACCTACTCGGACTTCTTCTCGGTAGGCAATGGTGTTAAGCAAGGTGGGAAGTTATCCCCTTTGCTTTTTAACACTTATATGGATAATCTGAGTATACAACTGCACAAAAAACAAATCGGTTGTAGTCTTGGTAACATGGTTGTTAATCACCTTATATACGCCGATGATCTACTTCTGTTTACACCTTCTGCTAAAGGACTACAAACACTACTTGACATGTGTTACTCATATATATGTGAGCATGACGTGCAATACAATGCGGGTAAATCCCTGGTCATGTACTTTGAATCTAGAATGTCAAATCTGTCTAAAGAAATGACATTAGGAGGAAAGAAGCTAAACTTTGCCACCTCTTGTAAATATATTGGACATGTCATTTCTAATAACTTGTCTGATGAGTCTGACATGCAAGCCAAGTAAGACTTTTGTATGCCAAGAGTAATATGTTACGTAAGTTTTGTTCAACTGCTGTAAAACATAAGCTATTTACAGCGAATTTTGGTAATACTTATATGTGTGCGTTATGGGTGAACTTTAGAAAAGTTAATTTTCAGCAATTCGTTGTTGCATATAATAACTCTTTCAGAATATTTAACAATTTGCCCATGAGATGTAGCGCTAGCCACATGTTTGCTACAGCTAATGTCAGCTCGGGTAAATGTGTAATCAGAAAGGCTATTTTTAGCTTAATGAATAGGATTGACATGTCTTTGAATCCCATTATTTATAGCATTAAAACTAGCGACGTGTATTGTACTTCGAACCTGCGGCGGCACCAGTGGGTCCGGGATTGATATAATTTTTAAACATATTGTTCTTATCGATATATTTTTATATTTATTTACATACTTTTATTGATGTACTTGTATATATGGACATGATGATTGTCTTAAATAAATACATTCTTATTATATTATTATTATTAGTCAGTCATCAAAACCAGGACAGTGCGGGTGTACCCGAACAACAAGCCCTGGATAACGAAGGACCTTAAAGTAGCATTACCACAGCGGCCGCCGCGGCTGTTGGATCTGGCCAGTTTTGACGCTAAACTACGACAGGTCACCGGTCACACAGTCCTTACATCATTAAGTCCGCGTTAAATACTACATATTTAATATCACTGGAACGACAAGATAATGTTCTTTACAATGGCATAAAGTTTTAAAAAGTATTCCTTTATTTGACGAACTTATCGTTCGTGATTGAGCGATGATACGCGCCAAAAGTGTCACGCCGACGGCGCTCCGCGACGGTACGGTTTTCGCAAAAACAGGTCGCGGCAAATTGAAAACCCGCACTTGTAAACCTATTTGGATCGTCATGAGATCTGCTCGACCAATTAGAAGACGTGTTCGTCTTCACTGCAGTCATTGCACGAAGCTTCTGCATTAAACCAAACGAAAGTTATGTCGAATTATCGTATAAACATGAATTTTTGGTAATGTTATCGCCTAAATTCAAGTTCGTGTATATACACATCTACGCGTCAGTTTCAGACTGTTCAGGTGATATATGTTATGTGATATTTTAAAAAGCTTTACAAGTGCGGAAATCGCATTTTGTGTGACCTAGTTGCACCGCTTTCGAGAACGTCACCGCAGACGGTGACGCTGTGCTAAAAATAGTAACATCCGCCTGGTAACGTCAGCATGCTGCTGGATATCCGCCAGGCGGACAATCGCGTTGCGCTGGTTGTCCGCTAGGCGGATTTGGCGCCTAGCTGTCATACAGGCAATCCCTATTCACAGTACGCTGGCTACACTTAATACCGGGTAATTGATTTTAAACTTGAAATTCATAAACTTATATTCCAACCTTACTGTGTTAAATATTAAATAAGAACGTGTTACATTTGTTGTTTGCTTACTAGTAGTAATAACTAGCCAGTTTAAGATTGGTATTTCCACCATTATAATATTCATTTATTGCCACAATTATATTATTGGTGTGTATAACTATATATTATTTAATTAATAATTATATATTCCTATTTCTATAACTATTGTAACAACAGAGACTAGCAATAACATTTGAGTTGTTGATGCAATTATTACATTACATTACATGTGTATTTAAATGCAGGTATCTCTCAGGTCCATGACACTTTCTGCAATTCACTTTGCTAAGTATAACTCGTATAGAAATTAATTATGCAAAGTGGGAATTAAGTGACATCTAATGATAGTAATTAAACTCTTTATGTAGTACTATGATAAGAAGTGCTAAACGTTAAATGATAAATTGATAATGCTTTTGAAAATTTTTATAACACGAATGAGGATACCAAATTTACTATGTTCGCCATTTTGTTTTATGATAATTACATTAATCAATTATGTAAATGGCAAATAAGTGAGTTCTAATGAAAATGTTTGTGCTGTACTATTTTTTCAACATGCCTCAAATAGTAAAGATGTGCTTTTGGAAAAAAATGTATTCAAAAATTGGGATTCTACATTTAATATGTCCGCCATTTTATTTTATGCAAATTACTCCACAAATTATTCAAATTGTGGTAATTAATTGATAGCAATGAAACAGTTTATGCTATACTATTGTAAACACCATTACTGAGTTAATTACATGCTCAAAATAACAATTTCTTCACAAAACATTGGGAATCCTCATTCAATATGGCCGCCATTTTGTAATAATTATGCTAATGATGCACCAATTTTGACCAAAAATTGGGATTGAAATTAACTATAATGAAACAAGATATATTACATTTTCTGATACCCTGTAAATATACTCTAAACAATTAATGACATGACATGAATTGCATCTTGTTACAGTCTATGATTCAATATGTCAGCCATATTATGCTAATTAGGTCATGAAATATGCAAATTAGGTCAACGAAAATGCAAAAAAGGAATTCCTCGTGTGAAAATACCTATATATGCAAATTGTTAAGTACTTACCTCAATTAATTAGTTATCTGTTGTGAAAACAATGACAAAAATTGTAAAATAGGGGTACACCCTGGAAATACTGTGACCCTATTCTTTCTGTGTTATTTTTCATGTTCACCGTTCCAACGAAAACCCCTGGGGTAGTAACATTTCCAACTTAATAACTTTGTCAGTAGTTGTCCGATTTTCATGAAATAAAAAACATTTACTTAAGAAGAAGAAGCTCCTTACATGCATAACAAAACATGTTTAGGTAATGCAGTTTTTATTTTTCATGTGGTAATGCGACTTAAAGTGCACTTGAATCAAAAGAAACTTGCCTTTCTGCAGGGAAAGAAGGATGAATATCGTGAGAAAGAAAAGGAATTTGGAAGGCTTGCTAGGATTGCCAAACTTGAATTCAAGAACAAATTTGAGGAAAAATGCTGGACTGGTAATGCTAGGGAGGCATAGAATGGACAAATCAAGCAGCCTGTGCATCATACTGGTGACCCTGCCTGTTACTGCAGCAAATTAATTTAACCGTTTTTATGCTCTGTTTGATGTTAATGATGTTCGTGGTCAATGTACATCTCTGTGCCAGACTGTTGTACCAGAACACATTGAACTGTCTGAGGATGAGGTTGTGAAAACTTTCTCCAGATTGAACAGGTTCAGGCCCTGGTGGAGTGAAAAACGAAGTCTTAAAGACGTGTGCGGCTCAGCTGGGGAGGATTTTCACTACCATATTCCAGGCTCTGCTAAACTCTCACACTGTACCCCTGGCATGGAAAACCTCTATGTTTATCCCTGTGCCCAAGAAACCTAGTGCAGCCAGTTAAATGACTTTCGTCCAGTAGCACTTACCTCCACCTTAGCTAAATGCACGGAGAAGATTGTACTTAGTCGTTTGCTGTCTGATGTGTCTGCACATCTTGATCCTCTCCAGTTTGCATATAAAGTCCGTAGGGGTGTTGAAGATGCTTCTCTCTTGTTGTTTAATCTGATTTCGCAGCATCTTGAAGCCTCCAAAGCCTACATCATATATTTTTCGAGTGCTTTTAATACCATCGAACCTTATGTTCTTCTGAAGCGCTTGATTGATCTTGATTTAAGCCAAAATATTGATCTTTGGGTGAATTATTTGTTGAAAGACCGTCCACAGCGTGTTAGTATTCAGGGTTGTATGTCGGAGGAGATTATTGTAAATTCCGGCGCACCCCAGGGCTGAGTCCTTTCGCCGACACTTTTCTCAATATACACAGATCACACGAGGTGGAAGACTTGTACATTGGCGCTGCCAGAAGGAAAGCTACTACTATTGTCTGCGACCCCACCCATCCTCTTTTTGGTCAGTTCCAGCAGCTTCCGTCAAGCCGACGATACAAGATGCCCCTTGCTCGGAAGAATCTCTTTAAGAAATCTTTTGTACCAACTGCAGTGTCCATTCTCCACTATAAGTGAAGGTATTCTGTAACAGTATTTTGATTGCGTTTAATCTGCTGTATGATTAATACTCTGCTGGATCAGTATTACTGCTGCACTCTAGGCCCCCCTTCATTGTACATTGTATGTCATTATACTGTGCTATTTGTGCCTTAGTGTCCTACAGTGTCTATGTCGTGGCTCTACATTGGCTGTGTTATAACTTGCAATGCAGGCGCCAGACGTCTAGTAATGGTAGCGCCATTCTTCTTCTTCTTTTATCTGGATTATTATTTAACTTAAGGACTGAGTGCTCATGATAAAAGAGTGCATGTGTGAATGAGTCTTAGGAAGTTTAGGCATGACTGTGAATTCATAATAATCTCTTGCATTATATATGTGTTTAATTGAATAATTATAATATGTGATAGAATGCTTACCATTTTATGATGTTTACCATTTTATAATGTATTTACTCTGACCCCATGTATTAGCTTGATTTGTTACAGTACTACTTGTATGATATACATTCTCCTCCTGTGGTTTACTTATTTACTTATCTATTTATTTACTGTGACTTACTTATGTTTATGTGATTTATCACTATATCCTATTGTGCATGTGATATGAATATTATGTGATAACCTCGCTCTTAGAACCTATCCTAACCTTGTATTCATACATATGTAAGTTAACCTTCTTACTCTATGTTTTTACTCATTATATGAACAAGCCTAATGGCAATTTTCTGCAACCCAACATACAATAAAGTTATTATATTGTATTGTACTGTAAATAGCAGCCATAAGATCTCTGCATTAGAAGCTAATTCTAAACTATATGAGGGCAACTGATCCTGCAGGTGTTCGTTAAAACCAGTGATCACAATACGAAGTTTCCATCATTGGAAGAGGTTGTTGCTGCTGGCTCTAGTACCCAGCCACAACAGAAGATAGGTGGCGCCAACCGTGATGTGGCGCTGTGTGGCAACGACCGGTGTCGCGCTTACATTTATCCGGGCATTAAATTTTATCCGGGTGATGTTTATGTGCATACATAGGACATAATATTTGGCACCAGTAGATGACGTAGTGAAAAATAATATCCAGTAGTTAAATATATTTCGTTTGTTATCGTAATACGAGCGTTATAGTTAGAGTACATAATTATAATTTGCTGTTTCAGATTTGTGACCAAGTATATCAGTAAGTCACGTGACGTGTGCTTGGACAGGAAACTGTTTTACCACAGAAATTGTTTATGTCTGTTGGAAGCAAACATTTTATAATTTAAATATATATATAGACATGTATGTAATTATATATATATACATATAAACATACATAACGCTCGGATAAATGAAAATGCGGCAGTCATAGCTGGTGCTAAATACAATTCCTCTAGATACGCGCACGCGCAGAAACGTCACCCGGATATTATTTAACGCCCGGATAAGTGTAAGCGCGACACCGTGACCAGATCGACAGCATGAAGCGGACCACGGTTCGCAGCTAACGCCTGTATCGCAGCGTACCGACATCGCAACGACCGACAGGCTCGACGCAGCAGTTACACGATACATCTGTAATTCCTGCAAACCAAAAACGAAAGCAGAAAAGACAGCTGCAGAGAGACAACCGCAGTAATAATAATAATAATGACAAACTTCCATAGCGCCTAAATCACCAGGAATCTGAGCTCAGAAGCGCAACATACAAGAATCGTTGTGCAGATTCGTTAACATGGACAAGCAAGAGTCGTCATTAGAGCAAGGGACCGCCAAAGGTTAGCGTGGGAATGCAATTTCAAATAAATAATATTTTTTTACTAAAGGTATCTATAGTCTGGAGTTACAGTGGTGCCTCCTTCCGCTAGAAACTTCTTCATATGTTGAGTTCACCGATCAGACGGCCTCAAAGAGGTCGGTGAATAGATCACACGAAAAGGTAGACATACCGTATTCTAACGAAAGCCAATAATGGTTATATACAATATTAGTAAGGAATGTGATCTGTTATTTATACAAGAACACTGCCTATATATAAATGCGAATTAAACAAGAGGTGCAAACTCGGTAATGGCATGGCAATAACGTGTAAGGGTTCCATAGATAAATGTACTACCATGGAAGGACGTCCATACGGCGGAAATTAGCACTTCAATCTGCTGTCAAAGAGTTTAAATTCAATCCCGTGAGGTTGCGTGGCATAATGGTTCAAATTAGTAATAACTGTAAAATCATATGCCTCAATGTTTACATTATAAACAACTTGTTGTTTTCTGACCATGTACCACTTAAAGTTAGGTTGTATCTAAATGAAAACCACATGTTCTAAATAAACTATTGTCACAGACTAGCTTGGCATAAAGCCAGTACTGAATTCATTAACCAATGCAATATTGATCTTGAGTGTAAACTAACCAGGCTACAATGCGAAAAAGAGGTTTTGCAGTGTAAGGATGTCATCTGTAAAAACATGTTAACGAATTATCTACAGTATACAATAATATATTCTAGTATTGATGGTGTAGGGAGTAAAGAGGCAGTGCAGCAACGAGCAGTCAGATTCTCTTGTGGCGACTACAGAGATAAAACACCAGGATGTGTAGAAAACATGCTGAAGGTGCTACACTTGGAAAGCCTTGAAGCGAGGAGGAAGAACAGCCGCCTTAGTCTCCTTCACAAAATCAACACAGGGCGCGTTGACATCATCACCAACTCCGACGAAGTGACCCCAGAACTCGGGGAGACCAGCGTTTTCGTCAAGCGAGGGCGGACCACCCAGCTCTTTGCCACTCCTTTCCCCTGCAACGCTCAGAGAGGGGAATAGGCTCCCCACAAGCCTATCAGCCACCACCTGCCCAGAGGCTTTCAAGGCTGGCCTTGGTGGCCTCAACATTTGCCACCAGATAGCTTCTTGCTGAGACAACAAGTACATCGTACATCGTCTTAAAATCGTCCACTGCTCTATACAACACCTTTTTAACATTTCAACTACTTTTAAGAAAGCATACGCCTTCCCCCAAAGCGCATATGCTTCGTTGGACTGTTAACGCTCTGTAAAGGCCCAGTCCAGTACTGAATGAAGAAGAAGAAGAAGAAATAGCACAACTTCTTTCCGTTAAATCTAATCACATCTACAACAGTGGTGTTGATGACATGAATGTTGTAAGTGCGGATATTAACAAGCAGATGAAAGAAAATGTTACATATAATATGTCAGTTGATAAATTTAACGAAGGTGTCCAGCGACTGAAGTTTTGTAAGTCGGATAGTGAAGAAGGTCTTAATTAGGATCATATCATACATGGTCCGAAAATACTATTTGGGCTGTTAGTATGCATATCCGACAATTTTTTTAAACAAAATGACCTGCCTGTATACAGACAGAAGTGCGTTTATGTCTTTGCTAGGGGATAATTTAATGTCAGTACTCCATGCACGGCTGGCAGCAAAGATATGAGACAACCCCATAACGGTCCGACACCACACGATCACGTGAGGATACCGTCGTATCGCCATTCTCAATCGAAGCAGATGTGCATTTCTTCGTAACCCACCTCCACCTCTCCACCACGCCATCTGTTGAGCTTCCCAGATGTGCATGGAGATTTCCGTTATTTTCGAGGCGATGCTATGTATAATCTATATCATATTTTATTCTTGTTCTTACTTAGTTCATAGTCAGATAATGATGACTAGTTGTTTACAATTGCTGTACTCTACTGAACTATCACCAACAAGGTTTCAGTACGTTAAGAGGTGGGCGGTTAAAGAAGATAGTTATTTAGAGGTATATATTCCCATCCACCCTCCCTGATATTGGGTTAACAGTGGTTGTCTAATAGATCAGCTCGTGCACTGTGTACAGCGACGTTGTGAAACATTGAGCACAGAGAGGTAGTTCACAACGGTTTTTTATTTGTTTGCCGCTTTTCCCTGCTTTAGTTTGGTACACAAGGTTTTGCATTATTGCTTTTCCTCCACTGAATGTTCAGTAGTGTCCGCAGGGTTTTTTAATAGGCGTACTTTTATAAGTACATTTTATGTGGCGGTTCGCCCTAGCCTTTCTGTGTGAGGCGTTACTAGTTGGTGGTTTTGTTATATGTGTGTGTGTGTATATATATATATATATACATATACATAACACCTTTATTAAGTATGTGTTGTTACCATAAATGTCATTATGGTTTGTTTACCAATGTTGGGGTGATTAGCCTACTTACTTTCTTCCTTTATATATTACGCCTAGCTGGGGGAATCCAGTACCCCAGCCTTTCTATTTGTGCACGTATGGGCGGTTAACACCCATCAACTTTGATGTTTGTTTGAATGTCATGTTTATTTATGCATTGTATTGTTTGTCGAATCTCAAATCGGTTCTTTGCGTCAATACAATTGCACTGATGTAATTTATGCCATGACATTTGAGCATAGGTAATAAATATTGCCCATTTACAACTCGCATAGTGTTTCTGTTACTGTATACATCAAACTAGCAGCGACCATTATGACTGTACCTGCAGTATACTAATTAATTACAAAAATATATAAATACTATTTGTGTTGTTAGTATGCATATCCGACAATGTTTAGAAACAAAACTACCTGCAACGTCATGTTTGCAATTTGGTTTTGAACAAAATATGTCACCTACTCATAGCACATATGTTATGATGGAGACAATCAGTTATTGAAATGGACAGTTCAATAATGTGTATGCACTCATGCTAGATGCCAGCAAGGCATTCAACGAACTACTGTTAGCTTTTAAACGTACTTCTGAGACTTACTCTGGTTTTACGATTGCTGTTGTACATGTATACTAAACAGAAACGTCAAGTGAAATGGGGTTCATTGTTATCTGATAGTTTACCCTTTTATTTTAAAGCAAAAGTTCACAATATTTATTAATAAAGCATTGACCCATAATTCACCGATTATAAACAGCGTTGCCAAGTTATCTATTGAAAATCCAGGGTCAAAGGACAATTACTGTCACATCCTAAATTAATGTAATACAATTCATGACGTGTCTGCATATGATATTGGGCGTGTATGGCAGGCTGGTGTATCAAGCGAAATAATATATAATATAAATGTTTTATTTGAAATGTTAGAAATCAGAAATGGTTTTAAGTTGTATCCAAAAGCAAACCTTAAACGCGAATTAATTGCTAGCATGGTCGCATCGTCTGATGTCCCGTCTCGGGTCTTCCGAGGAGGGGATATATTGTGTCTGTTAGTTTTGGGAGGCCGTCCGATGTTGCAGCAACATTATTTTGGATTGTTCTGCCTTGGCATGCTTGATTTATACGCGGCGACCCTACGCGAATTTGGCAGTCGCAGAGCAACACCAACACCCCGATATTTTGCGCCCAAACGTTCCTACCGTTAGAGTCTGTAAAAAGAAGGGTTTGTGTATTTGGGACGAATGTTGTCTAAACTGGGCGTCAGTCTTGGTCTTCTGTTGACCGTCGAATGTCAGCTGGATCGGGACGGCTGGCGTGGTAGACACATTCCTATGCAGCAGAGAAATTGATGGTGCAGAGAAAGGCTGTATCTGTTGCCTACTCATCCTGCAAAGATATGAACGGTGTCATGGCAAAAACGTGATAAACTCCATTTTTGAAATTTCGCATATTGTGTAGCAAATTTGCAACACATCTTATAATTTACTACTATTATCTGTGATTTTGGATTATTGATATACACCAACTTCATTTACAAGATTTCATTAAAATTGCGAGGATGAAACACAAGTGTATTTTTCGCAAAACCAAGAAAATTAACATATATCGCGAATTCCGAAACAGAGGCAATTTGACGATGTCTAAACTCGGTCCTTATGTAAGAAGGCTTTCACGGGAGAACCTTCTGTTTGTTTACTCAAGATCGAGATATGATGGATCATCTGTATTAACATGACTAGGAGTTTAATGTTGCCACCTGCCTGACTGTCTACCTTGTTCCGATCGTTCCTTGTGCGGCGATTATAAGCCATAGGGCCTATTACGAACTTTAATGTTCAATTTCTCTCTCAATTTACCGACAAGTTCGGATTGGTATGCAGGTAGGTAGACGGATGGCTATGATTCATGTTCACCTATCGTGCGAAGCTATACTGAGTAGAGCTGAATCTGGCATATTTATATCATGTCATTGTTCCGATAATCATGACGTCATCTTTATTTTTTACTGGTGTTACGAACAAACCAATCTTGCGTGTATGCATTTAGAAGATATCCAATTTTTTTAACTTTGGGGACTGTGTAGTACTATTATTTTATGTACAACAAACCCAGCTGAAAGTTATTGCTCACGGTCAAATCTTGTTCGTTTCATTCCATCGGATGCAATGATACAGATGGTGATCGATACTAGTACCATGCAATTTCTTGAAGATGTCTAATACTGTCACCTTTACCCACATTTGATGTATACATGTCTACACGTAAAAAGTTAGCTACTTGCTGGGACGGTCGTTGAAGTCCGCATAGGCGAGCCCAGGGCGCTGGGGGCACGTGCCCCCTAGATGTTTTGAATTTGGCTGTGTTATGCCTGAGCCAGAGTTGCGTGCCCGATTTCATGAGTCGAGCCGAGAGTCGAGGTTTTTGTGCCCCCCCCCCCCCCCCAGACTACCCTCTCTGGAATTTCCCCTATTTCTAGTACATGTTAGAAAAGTCAAATGAGGATAAAACGAGCCGTTCTTCTTTTTAACTGCAGCAGAACGAAAAAAACGATTCCTTTTTGCAGCTTCGGCTGCGTTACCTCATCGGCTAGTCAGGAAAATGTGGTTGCTTCGGCTGGATAATTCGTTCACGCGGCGTTTTGAAAACAAATTTGCTTCAGTTTTATCGTATTATATTATTATTATTATGTGCACTTTCGTGTGGCGGACGTGATGTGGTTCACGTCTGTTTCGCTTGTGCCTTTCCACACGAAATGTACCAGAACAGCTCTGTTAATATATATACAGTACAGTTAATATATATATATATATATATATATATATATATATATATAACTAAATTAAATGTATATATGAATAGATAAATGTATATTCAAACTGTCCATATGATAAAAAAACGTTAAAATACTTGTAAAAATGTCAGTAGAAATTGCACTAAAGTGTAATAAATATGTAAATAAATATATAATTTAAAAGGTCAATTCCACGTGATATGATGCTTTGTTATTTTTAAATATCCCACCCCAACTGTCGCCACAGTTCGCAGTCGAGTATGCGCAGAGCGTCGATTTCGGCGCGGCAACGTATAATACGACATATGAGTCGCAGATCCACGCTCAACGCCGTCGGCAGAGTCGTCCGCGGTCGACACTTTTATGTCGTGACACCTGTGTCCACGGCGAAATAGTTGTCGATCGCTCGCTGAGCGGGTGCATCGGGTGGTATACGGAGCACGTGCCCGAATAGACTCCATCTTGCAGTTATGACGGCTTCGCTGATGGGACGGCATGGGCCTCGTTAGAAATGCGATGTGGCCAATAGATGCCGATGATCCGGCGTAGATCATGACGGTAGTACGCATCCAGACGATCTAGCTCTGATTTCGCAAGTCCAAATGTACCCATGTTGTACGTCAACACGCGCACGACGAAAGATGCATTCAGCCGTAGCCGCAGCTGTAGATATATCTGTGATCGCCTAACCCACAGTGTCCACAGCTTGCGGAAGGCGACGTTGGCCAGCTGCTTTCGGCGAGCGACGTCTTCGGCTTCACTTTATATATTAAATTATATTACTATTATTATACCAGCATGGCACATCGCAACGCCAATCGAATCGTGCATCGTCTATAGCACTGCCGATTGCATTGCGCATCGCGTCTATCACATCGCCCATTGTACCGGGCATCGGGCTATCGCCCGTGACGTTTTCCAGCAACACAATCGACACGCCTACGGTTACATATGTGAGCAGTTATTTTGATTTGTGAGATGGCATGCCACAAAAGTAATTTAATTAATAATATAACCATTATCAACACTTTTGGCAAAAGCAAAGATTGACGGAGGTCACGCTCAAAATGTCGATTGTGGCGTAGGAAATTTGATTCGTACTGGACACCAAGAAGCCTAAATTTAGACTGTATGCGTCGCTGGACGAGATCATGGCAGTCTATAATGGGAGGTTTTTTTAGACTGGCGCGCATGCGCTTGCGGAAGTGTCAGTGCATACGTTCTGGCTTGACGCACGTCCAGAATGGCGCACTAACCCCTCCATGGACGTACTTGTTTTGAACAATGCGAACAGCGCGCTGCACAGTCTTGTATTGATACACGGTCTTTGCTGGATACATACATTATTCAAGTGCACGATGGAACGTCAACAGAAAGACCAGAGACTGCACCACCGTTGCCGCAAGTTTCTGTACTCGGCCCGCTGATGTGCATTTGTTACACGGTACCTCTCGGTGTCATCGTACGTCGGTACGGAATCAACATACACA